>BLSH010537037.1:16821-27405 GCA_018402905.1 Glandirana rugosa | reverse complement strand
GGTTTGGGTATTTTTTCACGCCTGTTGAATAGCTGCAGAGCAGCCAATCAACAAGCATTTCACTTGTTTGCCCTTAGAAGCCATCACAGCCATGCCTACTAATTGCATGGCTGTGATTGGCCAGTGCATCATGTGACCCAGCCTCTATATAAGCTGGAGTCACATAGTGCTGCATGTCACATCATCTCATACTAGTGTAGGGAGAGGATGCTGCTTCTGTGAGGGACAGATTAGCTTTAGAAAATCATCTAATACTAGTGTAGGGAGAGGATGCTGCTGCTGCTGTGAGGGACAGATTAGCATTAGAAAATCATCTCATACTAGTGTAGGGAGAGGATGCTGCTGCTGTGAAGGACAGATTAGCTTTAGAAAATCATCTCATACTAGTGTGGGGAGAGGATGCTGCTGCTGTGAGGGACAGATCAGCTTTAGAAAATCATCTCATACTAGTGTAGGGAGAGGATGCTGCTGCTGCTGTGAGGGACAGATTAGCTTTAGAAAATCTGTTAAAAACAGCGATTTATTGGTGGGTGGATGCTAGAGGAGATTTTTGTTTGCTAGAGTACATTTTGTTTGCTAAGCAAAGTGCCTCATATAAAACCTAAGCAATTTTTCTGTTTGTTAGGTGGGCATTTGCAGCCATTTTTGCAAGTGCAGTGCACTTGCAACTGCTTGTGTGTCAGGGACACTACTTTAATTGTGTTCTGTTAGTTCAGTTGGCAACATTTTGGCATATTTAAATACTGCTTTTACATTGCAGTTAGACAAATTATTATTTTTTTTTTTGTGCAAAATATTACATTTGCGGCCAGTGAGGCATTTCTTGCACAAAATTAAAAAGTGCATCTACATTGCTGTTTTTAAAAAAAAAAATTCTAAATACTACATTTGCGGCCAGCGGTGCATTTCTTGCGCAATAATAAAAAGTGCATCTACATTTCTGGTTTAAAAAAAAATGTATATTATAAATACTACATTTGCGGCCAGTGGTGCATTTCTTGCACAAAAATAAAAAGTGCGTCTACATTGCTGGTTTGAAAAAAAAAAATATTTGAAATACTAAATTTGTGGCCAGCGGTGCATTTCTTGCACAAAAATAATATTTTTTTATGTGATTTTAAGTTATTTCCCTATCCACATTTGTTTGCAGGGCACATGTCCTACTCTTACCCCCATTTTGCTTCCTTTTGCAGCCCTCTAGCCCTTTCCAGGACTTTTTTAGAGCCATTTTAGTGCCCTCGGGTCACCATTGACTTCAGTGGGGTTCGGGGTCAAGTTCGGGTCAAGTTCGGTGCCGAACTTGAACTTTTTCGCGAAGTTTGGCAGAACCCACCGAACCCGAACATCCAGGTGTCCGCTCAACTCTATCCATAATCCCAATTTAGCACATAATAGACTAAAATTAAACAATCACAGGCCTGTAACCATATTGTGCGGCTCACCATTTAACCACTTCCCCTAGGTAGACATCATATGACGTCATTTACTGTGCTTTGAGTAGAGATATCTGGATGATTCCTTGCAGCTACAGGCATCATTCAGATTTTTTTCAGCCCGCAATTGCCTACATTGTAAAAGCCATCATAGCTGTTGTTTAGCCGCTTGATTGCTTTAACAGGAGGTGGGAGGAGATGGCAGTTTATCATAGAGCTGGCCATGGACCAGATGGTCCCCAAGAGGCCAGAAGCAACATCATGATGTCACTTCCAGTTCTGGCAGATGTAAACCACTGACATTTTTTTTTGCTGAAAAGCCTGAGATCATTTTTTTTTTTACCTCAGGCTTTCCAGCATAGAGTATAAATGTGGTGAGGTGACTTACAGGCCCCAGATCTCTCCATAAAGAGGACCTGTCGTGCCCTATCCTTATTACAAGGGATGTTTTACATTCTTTGTAATAGGAATAAAAGTGATCAAACAATAAAAATGAAGTGTAAAAATAAAATAAACAATAAAAAAAATGTTTTCAAGCTCCCCTCATGCTTGTATGCAGAAGCGAATGCATACGTATGTCACGCCCATATATGTAAACAGCATTCAAACCCCACATGTGAGGTATCGTTGTGATCATTAGAGCAAGAAAATATTTTTAGTGCTGGACCTTCTCTTTAACTCTAAAGTGGTAATCTGGAATTTTTTTTAAAGTGTCGCCTATGGAGATTTTTAAGTACTGTAGTTTGGCTCCATTCCACAAGTGTGTGCAAGTTTAAAGCATGACATGTTTGGTATCTATCTACTTGGCATAACATCAGCTTTCCCATTATACAAAAAATGGGATAAATATAGTGTTTTGTTTGTTTTTTTTTAATTCATGAAAGTGTTTTTTTGCGCAAATACCTTAGGATATAAAAAATTGCAATGACTGCTATTTTATTCCCTAGGGTCTCTGCTAAAAAAAAATATATATATAACATTTGGGGGTTCTGAGTAAATGATTTTTACATGGAGAGAAATGCCAGAATTGGTGTGGGGGGCAAATGGTTAAAACCCCTATGCTAAACAACCTACGCTAATAAGGGAATGGGCTTAGAAAGGATGTATTCTACCTGATAGAGAGGGTAAAATCCCATAAGGTAGCAGTCCTAACATCTAACATAGAAATCAAAAATGTATTTAGTTAATGGAATTAAACAGGTACTCAAACACAATTTTTGTCATGTAAACATTGTGTTACTTGCTATATCATAAAGATATTTTTAATTAAAATATGGTGCAACTGATATACACATGTACTAACAGTACAACATATATATATTCCCACCCCAAATGTGTTTACTTTTAGATGGAAAATAACTGCATGGTACAAACATATACATCAAATATCCTTTTAAAGAACATTTTCATACTTATCCTAAACAATAGAAAACAAATTTCTTCTCAACATGTTTCATGGTCTTTATATGCCACTTCTTCAGGGAAGAGTGGGGTATAGATCTGTGAATGAATAAAGAGAAAGCGTTAAAACTGGTGCACACAGAATTTGGTGCAGCTGTACATAGTAACCAGTCAGCATCTAACTTCAGCTTGTTCAATTAGGCTTTGACAATAAAACCTAGAAACTGGTTGGTTACTATGCACAGCTGCACCAGATCCTGTGTGCACCATTTTTCGTTGTTGGGTCCATAAGAGCCCTTTCACACAGGAGCGATTTGCGCTCTGACTTGAGTCGCCTCAAGTCACCCCAAGTCGCTTGAAATCTGAAATCCCATTGAAGTGAATGGGAGCCCTCTTAATGTACACTACTGAAGTCGCTCCGACTTCAGAAAAGGTTCCTGCATGACTTCAAAGCATCTTCTATCCGACTTGTGCCTATAGAATTCAGTGGAAGTTGCCCCCAAATCGGATCCCCCATCTATATTGAATCGATTTACAGGAAAAATAAAATAATTTACTAAGGCAACCCCCCTCCCTCCCTTCTCTGATTGGCCACAGGCAAAGTCGCCTAGCATGGAGTCGCATTGTAAGTCACCCAAAGTTAAGCTGAAGTCACGCTGAAGTCACCTTGAAGTCGCGTTGTAAGTCGCTTAGCAAAGTCGCTCTGACGTCGGATCGCCCCAGTGTGAATGCGGGCTAACTGTTCCAATATTCACTAACCATGATTATATATTTGTAACACATAGGGGAAGATTTACTAAAACTGGAGCACTCAGAATCAGGTGCAGCTGGTAGGCAACCAGCTTCTAACTTCAGCTTGTTCAATTAACCAGTTAACGACCGTCTCGCATATATTTACTGCTGCAGAGGGGCAGCGTAGCGCGAATCAGCATCTATAAACAGTGATTCGTGCATGCATGCCCGTCGCATGCTCCCTGAGCGGGGCTGCGGGTCGGGCGGACTCAATGTCCGCTGGAGACCCGCAATTGCCTGATACAGTAGAAAACTGGGGAACCGCCCATATAAACACAAAGGTTCCCCGCTATGTCAGGCGGCATGACAGAGATCTACTGATCACTGTACTCGGGATCAGTTAGATCTCTCATGCCCCTGGTAGCCCAGCCCCAACACAGTTAGAACACACCTAGGGAACCCTTAGATTGCCCCCTGCAGGTTAACCCCTTCCCTGCCAGTGACATTTATACAGTAATCAGTGGATATTTAAAAATCTGATCGCTGTATAACTGCCAATGATCCAAAAAAAGTGTCAAAAATGTCCAAAGTGTCAGCCGCAATGTTGCAGTCCCGATAAAAAACGCAGACCGCCGCCATTACCAGTAAAAAAAAAATAGTAAAAATGCCATAAATGAATTCTCATGGTTTGTAAATGCAGCAACTTTTGCGCAAACCAATCAATATACGCCGATTGCAATTTTTTTTGTTTTTACCACAAATATGTAGAAGAACATATATCGGCCAAAACTGATGAATACATTTTTATATTTTTTTTGGACATGTATTATAGCAAAAAGTAAAAAATGTTTTTTTTTTCAAAATTGTCGCTCTTTGTTTATAGCGGTGATCAAAAGTGAAGCAGAGGTGATCAAATACCACCAAAAGAAAGCTCTATTTGTGGGAAAAAAAGGATGTCAATTTCGTTTGGGTACAACGTTACGTGACACAGTGCCAAATCGCAAAAAGTGCTGTGGTCCTAAAGTGGGAAATCCTTCTGGGGCTGAAGTGATGAAAGTGATTGTAAAGTCTCGTTTTTTTTTTTTTTTTAATAACAAACATGTTATACTTACCTCCTCTGTGCAGTTGGTTTTGCACAGAGCAGCCTGGATCCTCCTCTTCTTGGGTCCCTCTTTGCTGCTCCTGGCCCCTCCCTCCTGTCGAGCACCCCCTCAGTCAGCAGCTTTCTATGGGGGCACCCGAGCAGAGTTAGAGCTCTGTGTAGACACGGAGCCCCCACCTGGCCCGCCCCCTCTCTCCCCTGATTGGCTGACTGACTTTGACAGCCATGGGAGCCAATGGCGTCGCTGCTGCCTCTCAATGCATTTTTAGTGCTTTTTGCATTTTGTAGATTTGCACTACAGAACATGGTCCATAGGAAACCATGTTAAATGAACTGTAGTGCAAATCTGCAAAATGCAAAAAGCACAAAAAAATGCATTGGTGTTAATCCAGCCTAACAGATGATTTGAGAGAGGTGTGATCAGCGATCCTTATTTGATCACAAACAGTACACAGTCCAACACCTGAAGTTCAATAATTGTTCGTATTCTTTGGATCCAGTTGCTGACTAGTTATATGCATTACATTTTCCTCTCCTAACCTCTGGAGCAGTGAAGTATTTAGATCAACTATTCTAAACCAGGGTTCCTCCAGAGGTTGCTAGGTGTTCCCTGAACTGTGGCTGATTGACCTCCTATATGATGGTGCCTGCATAGCTCCAGGTCCAATGCAACTTGGCAAAGCCAGCAGCATGACACCAATGATTTTTTTTAGCAGTCTGTAAGGCTTACCACCACTGTGAAAATTGTGTTCTTCCTACACCAATGTAGGAGGCATTTTTTCTATAGACACCTGGTTTTAGTAGCGGTTCCTTGAGACCTGAAAATTATTTAGGTGGGTCCTCTGGTGTAAAAAGGTTCAGAAAGGCTGATTTAGATCATATTCCATATAATTTTAGTTGTAAGCTACCTCTTTGGTTATATTTATAACCTTTTGCATTTTTTTTTTTTTGCATCTCTTTTTTTTTTGTATGCACTGTCCAGAGAACGCAATTTGTGTGTTTATAAAAACATATTGTACTAGCTTGATTACTGCCACTAAAATTTGGAGAATCGCGACTTTTCATTCACCTCCATCTCCTACCCCTATCTGTGAAATATTCCAAGTAAGCACACTGCATTTTTTTGTAAAATAAGGAATTTATACAAATAATGGAAAGAAAGAAAGAAAATAATTTCATAAACTTAAGATGTTAAAAAAAAAGTTTAAAATTACAAAAAAAATGGTTTCCTTTAAAAGTGTTGAAGAAAGAACAGAGCATGGAATATAATAAGGCCTTTGTAGTTCAAAGAACATAGAGTGGTGTTTATGCCTACAAAAACAGTTTTGTTGTCTGAGCACTCAACACACATGTTTGTTTACCGAATGATTACAGTTCAAATGGATTTTCTACAGTAAAATTGGGAAAAATACAGCTCATGAACAAACTCTTGAGCAATAAAAGAATTTGTTATAAAAGGTGCAAAGTGCAAAAGTTGATACGTCCACTTGATTTTACCTAAATAAAGCTGTAATTACAAAACTATTCACATTTACAACAAATTTTAAATAATTTTAACAGATTTTTTTTATAGTAAAATTAAAAAGATATTGCACAACGATATTGCACTGAGCAGTCCCTCACCTCCTCTTTGGCAGTCCCCACTAGCACTGTCCTTTTTCTTCCAAGTGCCCCCTCGGGAAGCTGGGTGTTAACTCTGGGTCCATTGGACCCAGGCGGCACTTTAAGAGGGGCAGCAAATTGATGCCCAAGATCAGGAGCGGACTGACCATTCAGGCACTCGGGCAGCCATTAGGGGACCCCATGAGAGGTTCCTCTCCTGGACACTCACTCCTACTAGTTTGTACAGAAAGGAACGAGTATGAGCAGGAGTGGGCTGACATGGGATGGGGGTGATGTGAACATGGAGGCATGATTTCACTGAAGAGCTCCCTGTAGACAGGGGGGGGGGCAGGGAAGCTGCAAGTGCTGGCACACTGAACAGGTGCTAGACTGGTGCCCTGGAAGCAGGCTGGTCGGCCATGTTGCTTTGCACATTGCAGCTGGGGAGAGCGAGGCAGGGTTGATATGTGGACTGGGATGCAGAGCAGGGCTGGATTAACATAGGGGCTATTGGAGCTGCAGCTCCAGGCCCCATCCTTATGATAGGCCCAGCCCAATAGTGTGAGTGAGTCACTAATACTGCCCAGCCCTGCTCTGTATACAGTGTACACATGATTGAAATGTAAATTGCGGCAGCATATTTCATTTGTTTTAACAAACAATTGTTTGCATTTTCATTTTATTTATTTTTATTAAAAGGCCCCACCAAAATCCTCAGCACCATGCACATGATGCTCTTAATCCAGCCCTGACACAGAGGTGATATGTGGAGTGGGACGAAGAGGTGACATGTGGACTGGAATGCAGAGGTGATATGTCCATATACTACCATATACTGTCATATACGTACATATACCATATACTGTCCATATATTACCTAGCCTGTCCATGATATAAAATAATGGATGTGAGGGCCTTTTAGTGGGCATGATTTTTTTTTTGGGGGGGTGGGGGCCGCATTTCATTCTTGGACCCAGGCAGCACAATGACTTGGGCCAGCCCTGTAAGGGGCACACACTCCTGAGAGACATATCTCAGTGCAGACTTCTGGGAAAATTAAGGAGCCAATCACACAAGCAGGGAATTATGTTTCTGTATGGAACATCTCCAAGTTACCAGATTGCATTGAATTTTACAGAAAATTACAACACTGCAGATTGAAAAGGAAAGATCATTTTTAATAACATAGAATTTCAATATGGCTTGTGTCACAATTGTATATGCCATACTATTATTTTTTTTAATTTGCAATATTTTTTCCCAATGAAAGTGGAGTTACCTGTTAACTTTATTGCCATCACATAAAGAGCCAATGGCCCCCTACGTGATAGAATCTTGCAGATAAATGGTCCTCTTTAAGGAGTCTATTAGATCCGTGGTTCTCAACCCTGTCCTCAAGTACCCCCAACAGGCCATGTTCTGGGAATTTCTCTTGGATAAAATAGCTGTCCAAAATACCAAGCCATTGACTCTGAGTTAAAGCACCTGTGTAAGATAAAGGAAAACCTGCAAGCATGGCCTGTTGGGGGTACTCGAGGACAGGGTTTTGGAACCACTGTATTAGATCCCTAATGTCACCTTTAAATTCCAATGAAGCTGATCAAACCCAGAACCCAAAAGTGATGTAATACACATCCCTTCTAGATTCCTTCACCAGAAGAAGGATCAGTGAATGGATGTATGCTGAGCTTCTTCTGCCTTACCCATCTACACACGCTTGTCTTGGGCCTGCAGGTGGGACAGCAGAGACGAAACACATGGTGGATGGTCGCGGGGGGAGATTATACTCTGGTGACCATCAGAAAGCTGACAGTTGGTTTGACAATTACACACACGCTCCCCATGTGCTGCTCCCTGTCAAATGTCATTTTAAAAAGTGTTTTTTCTTTGGTACATTTCCCCCCCAGAACAGTAGCCAGCCCCCATGTCATTTGTTTCACAATCCCTAGCCTATTAGTCTAGGTTAGGTCATTTCCATTACTAATTTCTAAGATTCTACTCCCATTAACTTCATTGGGGTTCGAATTTGACATCCAAACTTCAATACGTTTGCCAAACCTACCCACAGCAAACCCAGGTATGTTCAGCTCATCACTACTAGAGATGTACCAAAGTTACATGTGCTTTTAAAGCTAAACTCTAGCTGTGCCTTCAGCCTTGCAAGTTCGTATAGACTTCTCTCCTGTACTGAAATGGTGTATCCTGATTTCAGTGAACATTGTGAGAGTCTCACAGTATACAATAAAACTGGATCCGTCAGATAGGGATTGCTTCATTATCTGGCTGGAAGATGCCTAACATCATCTGGACCTTTCCTCCCTAAGTAACCTGTACCATGCCTGCCTCAGTCATTTATTACTTTTCAGTTCTTTCAAACGTGGAAGAACCTCATGAGATGTGGGTGTTAACTAGGATTTTCTGAATGTAAATGCAGCCTGCCTAGAAATGCCCATTCCTCCAGACTGAAATTCACCTATCAAGGCATTTTGATATTAGCTTAACTCCTCCCAGAAGCCATCCCACTTCTTATACAGCACACTTCCAGCCCCGTCTACCAACCATGATCTTCCTGTATTGCATAAAGAAGAATACAGACCCAATGAGGATGTCACCGGTTCTCAAATAACATATGTAATGTCGCCCACATCCAGAAACCCATTTCACTTGACATACTGTTACATATTGGTTAATAGACAAAAAAACATTAAATCAGAACTATACCCATAACAACTTGATAAAATATTGTTCTTTAGCAAAGAACATACATTCCAGATTAATAATTATGGTACAAAAATTAGTAATTAGTGTGTGCTAATTGTCTCCAGCACTTTTCCTGTTACTTCTTGCCAGAGGTTGCCATTTTGCTGAAGCCCAAAGCCCCAGCAGAAAATCATAAAGCAGAACTAAACCCATCATTTTACCGGTTTCAAAAATCAGCTACATTCCTGGAATGCTGGCTCACATAACTCCTTTCTCTTCACCGCAGCTGGCACATGGTGAGGCCTGCACTCAGTCAGCAGGACCCCCGGACCACCCATTACAGGCTAGGGTCAAGGACCACTCAAGTGTAGATTAGTACGTTGGTGCTAGCTGGGCCTTTGATGGACTACAACTTACAGCCCATCTTTCTTCCCGGCCACACCGGCCTGCTTTCCTCTCAGTGACCCTCCTTCCTCTGACAGGCTCCTGAGACCTCCACAGACTGTCCACTATTCCTCTCCCAGCCTGCTCCAGCCTTTCTTCCAGCTCCCAGGGTCTGTCACTCACCAACTTCAATGGATACTTTAACGTGTCCTCAGTAACACCTCTGCTGTTCTCTTACTACCTTGTGCTGCTCCGGGAATCAACTCCACTCCTGGCTGCACCCGAGTCTCCAGGCCTCATGGTCACCCCCCCATGAGGCCTGGAGACTCGGGTGCAGCCAGGAGTGGAGTTGGGGACAAGGGAACAAAGTGGGAAAAGGGAACATACAAAACTGTACAAATAAGTTAGTTACAAAAATATATCACCACTAGAGTTGAGCGAAAACCTGGACGTTCGGGTTCGGAGGGTCCGAACGAACTTTAGGAAAAAGTCCGGGTTCGGCACCGAACGTTGCCCGAACTTTATCCCGGACCTCGAACCCCATTGAAGTCAATGGGGACCCGAACTTTTAGGTACAAAAATGTCTGTAACAAAGTCTTGGCAAGTGCTAGAGGGCTGCAAAAGGAAGGAAAATGGGGGTAAGAGTAGGGCAAGTGCCCTACAAAAAAATGGGGATAGGGAAAATAAATTAAAATCAAATAAAAAAAATGGGAAGGAGGGGGGTGGATGTGGAGTAGGAGCCTAGAGGTTGACTAGGCCGTAACCATGGCAGTGTAGGTGGAAGTGGCTGTGGTCAAGGAGGAGGAGGTAGCCAACACTGTTTTTTTTTTAGTTTGTTTATAATTGGGGTAGCCCCCAAAATATTGAGGCCTATTCAAAAAAACAAGTATACGAATGGCTGTGTGAGAGATCCGAGGATGAGGTGTAGGTGGGGGGAGGAAGGGTAAAAAAAATAAACTAAAATTAAATAAAAGGGATAGGGGTAAAAAAACATCCCGTGAACGGGATGAGAATGGGGGTAAAAGGAAGGAAAACGTCGGGAGATCGTGAACGGTTCTGAAACAATGTCTGTAAAAACATGGATTTTCAAGCCCAGGGGTAACTGAAGTTACCCCAAGCTCCAGGCCCTATTTCAAGCCCGTTGCAAGCCACGGCTTGGGCCTGAAAAAGGATTTCAAGCAAGCCTGGGAGGCTTGGGCTTGCAGGTCCAAAAGCGAGTTGAGATCACCA
>BLSH010537001.1:593481-611259 GCA_018402905.1 Glandirana rugosa | reverse complement strand
CACCCTCTGAAAGATCCACAGGTGTGACCACTGAGGTGCTTTCTAGATCTGAATCCTCCCCTGAGGAAAGAGGAGGGGGTGGGCGCTTCTGGGGGCCCCTCGGAACGGGCAGCCCTGCCCGGGGAAAAAACTCCCCAAACACCGCCCTCAGCTGTTCCAAGGACACTAATGATCCTGGGGTGGACTGTAGATCTGCAGGTACCCCTGCCATAGAATTGCCGGCCTCTGACATCTCAGCCCGGCACCCCCGCTGTGTAACCCACCACCTCTACCCCACAAATCAGCCAGGGAGACCCGTGCGGATTACACCCACCGCTACCGGCACCCAGGAAGCGCCAGCTATACTTGCTGTTTGATGCCTCAGCACTCCAACCGAAGAGCAATGCCCACGAACTGCTGCACATCAGGAGCTTGTTACTGTGTGTCAGCCATGCTGTTTAAGCAAAAACCGGAAGCCCACACCCATTTTTAAGGACTTCCTGCACAAGGACTGCAGTTCTCTCAACCGACCACTGGAGGCCGCCAGAGAGCAGGCTGGAAACCACATGGTTCTCAAACAATGGACGCTGCCATTACACATGTGCGGTCGGCCACTAACGAGCGGTGCTCCAAAATCCAATGGCGACGACCCACCTAACACATTGCTCCAGGCGGTCGGTGCAGATTTGAACGGTTAGTGCAAAGGTGCCTGCGGGGGATTGAGGGGGGGAGGGGGAGTGGGGGGAAGGCCTCTAACAGACCCCCACCGGCTGACCACCACAGGGCTGCCCAGGTGCCAACTCTCCATGCCTCTAGGGCGGAAGAGGGGTTCACTCACCAATCCGACGGGCGCAGCGGGTAGCCACCCGGAGCAGACCTACCTCCCCGCAAGAAGGCATGCTGCTGGCCAGGCCACTGGACAGGTGAACCAGTCACTGGGCTCTAGTGGGTTTTAGCCACTGGCCGCCCGCACGGAACGGGCGCTATGCGGTGGGCCCCCCTAAGGGAGTTCGCATAGTGTTGGCCGGACTGGGGAAAGATTAGGATTCGAGATATCCTCTTTACCACCAGCCAGCTTCTTTATAGCTGTCTTCCTTAGATAAATCTTCAGGAGACCGCTGCTCCCATAGGGAACCAGGTCTACTCCTTGCACTAGGCAAATAAAAACTGATGCGCTGTACAGAGCAGGGGGATTATATGCTAAGGTGAGGACGGCCCCCTGGGAGGGGCCAACCTACATTTTTGTTTGTTTTGCCTAGGCTACTCCTAGTAGGATGAGCATAACTCCATGTGTCATAAGAATGCTGCGTCTGTCAGTGAACGGAAGAGAAAAACTATTTTAATCTCAAAAGTTCCCAGAATAATGAAATTTCTGGATCTTCACCCATGAGCACAATAAGTGAGGTGTGGCGTGAGGAAGATCTGAGGGCGCTAGAGACCTTTGAGGTACTCCAGGCTGAACAGACCTGTGAGGATTATCCATCCTTTGCACCCATTTCATAGGCCCCAGTTACACACACAGATCTGAAACCTCCTTCCACTTTTTATCCCACACATGCTAAAGGCTCTTTTATAAATGCCTTTTATCATGTTACCTTTTTGGGTTCTACTGCAACTATGTTCTTCTGCATATTCTGTCAGTTATAAACACCAAAATCTGACCCCGAGGAAGAAACAGGCTTTATATAAATTATCACATAACAATGAGTTATTAATCAAACAGGCGGACAAGGGAGGGGCCATAGCAAATCAAAACAGGTCGGACTACAGAAAGATTACTGTCTGACCGGAACACCTATAAAAAAACTTCAAATAGACCCCCTGGATACTTTCAAGTCCAAACTGAAGGTACTAGTAGATCAGGCATATATGATAAGGTCATTAACCTAGAGGGAATACCAATTCCTATATAAAGAACTGTAGAAGCACCCTTAATTTTACCATTTACCCCAGGTGCACAAAGACCCCATCCTTTCCCTCATGCATGCAATATTCCTCCTATCTCTTGGAGATGCTTTCCAATTACTCATGGGAGGACTCATATACTTGGCTTTCCCTTGATGTTACTTCGCTCTACACATCAATCCCTCACAAAGTTGGACTTACTGCAGTTGGCTTTATAGCACAAAAATATTGCCTTCAAAATAAACAGACTTAGTTCATCCTGGACAGTACACAATTTTGTTTGGAGCACAATTATTTCAAAAATTTGTGGGGGGGTGGGGTTACTATCTCCGGGTGCATGGCACCGCTATGGGCACTTCTTTTGCATCATGTGATACTAATCTCATCATGGACTAGTGGGAAGAGTCATGCATCTGGAGAGATAACCCTTTTGCTGCACAGATGATATACTATTACAGATATACTGATGACATGATCGTCATATGGGATAAGCCCGCTTTGTTCAATACTGTAATGGTAACCATTTGGGTATCTCATTCACCCACCTTTGCAGTCCCAACATCTTTAGTCTTTCTAGATTTGAAGTTATCGCACGCATAGGGCCATATGGTGTCCAGAACCCATTTTAAGCCCTCTCTGGGGAACTCCTATCTTCATTTTGCAAGTTGGCATCAACCATAATGGAAACAGACTATTTCAAAGGGCCAATTTTGCTGCTTGAGAAAAAATTGTACCCTAGAGGAGGACTACTTTGCTCAGGGAAAGATTCTGATGGATAGGGTCCACAATAAGGGATATGATTTTGAATTAGTCAATCAAGCCTTTAAAGATTGCCAATCCCTAACTTCCAGTAGCAGATCTGTATCCTCCATAGCTAGTACAGAAGTGAAGTTCATTACTCTAAACATAAAAAGATGGTGAGTATTATTCTGTGCCTTTGGGGTATTCTCTTACAGGACCCTAAGTAAGGATCAATCCTGCCTGATAGACCTAGGGTCATTTACAAAAGAGCACAAAATGAGAAAAACATTGTGCCACTCAGGATTTCCAAACCAGTTGCCATCTCTTCCAATTCTCTTGTCTCTTTTTGCAATTTGACTGTCATGTTTCAGTGCAAAAAGATCAGATGCAAGATGTGCCGTTTTGTACAGCATCGTCAAAAGAACTTCCAAGGAGACCTCAGGCAAGACTTATTCCATCAAAAGATTTTTGAGTTGTTCCACTGAGTTTGTGGTCTACTGTTTGTCCTGCCCGTTTTCTCCTCTATGTGGGCTGCACAGGAGATTTATTGAGGAGGGAGCAGAGGACCATAGGATCACCAGGCTTTTCCTTATGCATCATAGCAAATTCACAGAAGGCTTGAGAGTCTGGGTGATAAAATCCATCCCGCCCATTGGACTCTCAAAGATTAAAGATTCCAGAGACTATGCCGTAGGGAAACCTACTGGATATTTGTCTTAAATACTTTGGCAACCTGAGGGCAAAATGAGGAAACAGAAATGAATACCATCTTATGAAAAAAATGTGACCCCCCCACCCTTTTTATGTATCCAATTGCCCTTTTGCTTGTTCTTAATACCTTTTTGTGTACCATCTTCTTAATTTGATATTATTTCCATCTTATTTTACTTTTTACATTTCATCATATGTTTTTATTTATGCATGTTTTCATGCCAAATTGTATTATTCTGGGTGATGTTATTGTGCAGTGTATTAATCTTTTTTTTAATTATTTCATAATTTACTTTGTATCAAATGAATTTGAAATCATTGTATTTGTATGTATATTTATATCTATGCTAGATCTATATTTATTAAACACACATAGCTGGCTGGATGGGCTGGGGCTTTTTTAACCTCTTTTTTTCTCTGGATTTATAAAGCAGTTTTTTGTCTCCGGTTTTATAAAGCAGTATGTAGCGTTTTTAAAGCAATAGAAAAGGTTTGTGTTTTATTTTTTTAAACAATCATGATGTCATACCTACCTCAGAGTGTCCCCGATTGTCCCTTTCTGGGGTCCCCCAGCGGCGCTCCTGGCTCCTCCTCTTCTTGAGTGCCCAGTCAAGGAAACGCTTTCTCTGGGGGCACTCGTGTGGGTGCCCTCCCGTGTCCTGCTGCTGCGTCCATTGACACAGAAACAGGACTGCCCCCCCACGTCACTGTACTTGATTGACAGCAGCAGGAGCCATTGGCTCCCCTGCTATCAATCTATTCAATGAGGACCAGAGCGCGTGGCTGGAGATGCTTTTTTGAATTACTATTAACCCCTGCTGATCTGGCGCCCTTTCTTTCCAATAGCATGTTCATGAGGTATTCCCAGACCTTAAAGAGGAGCTGCTGGGGACTGCTGGTGTTCGACACTGGTGAATTGTATAACCAGCTAATTTACCTTTACAATCTTATATCTCCTATGGACTTTGAATTTTACTATTAATTATTTGCGATCTGCATCTCAGTGGAGTGCTGACTAACTTGCTGAGTTCAGCTTGTGTCTTTGTACATAAAATTATTTCTACAGATAAATGTACATGTCAAAATGTCACAGATATAATAAAACATTTTAGATGCCGCTTGTGGCTTCCTGCCACAGACAACTTTAACCACTTCAGCCCCGGAAGGTTTTGCAGCTTTAGGACCAGAGCACTTTTTGCGATTCGGCACTGCGTCGCTTTAACTGACAATTGCGCGGTCGTGCGACGTTGTACCCAAACAAAATTTGCGTCCTTTTTTTCCCACAAATAGAGCTTTCTTTTGGTGGTATTTGATCGCCTCTGCGTCATTTCTGATCGCCGCTATAAACAAAAGAAGAGCGACCATTTTGCAAAAAAACCCAAATTTGTTACTTTTTGCTAAAATTCAAATCCAAAAAAAAAAAATATAAAAAAACATTTTTTTTCACCGTTTTTGGCCGATTTATATTCTTCCTCATATTTGCGATAAAAAAAAATCGCAATCGGCGTTTATTGATTGGTTTGCGCAAAAGTGGCCGCGTTTACGGATGATGAGAATTCATTTCTGGGGTTTTTATTTTTTTTTTATTTTTTACTAGTAATGGCGGCGATCTGCGATTTTTAGCGGTACTGCGATATTTCAGCGGACATGTCGGACATTTTTGACACATTTTTGGGACCAATGACATTTATTCAGCGATCAGAAATTTAAATGTCCACTGATTACTGTGTAAATGTCATTGGCAGTGAAGGGGTTAACCTGGGGGGGGGAGCTAGGGGTTAACTGTGTTCCCTGGGTGTGTTCTTACTGTGGGGGGGTTGGGCTAACATGGGCATGAGAGATCTAACTGATCCCAGTGACAGGGATCAGTAGATCACCCATGTCCCACTGACAGGGCGGGGAACCGCCGTGTTTACATCGGCGGTTCCCCTTCTTTTCCCTGTAGCCGCTCGCGCCCCCTGGTGGCCAAAATGCGAATCGCCGTATATTTACGGCGATTCGCGCCCAGCTCCCCGACTGCCGCCGTGAATACAATGTTGTGGTAAAAAGCTAGCACAGACAATCACAGCTCTCAACAGAGGTTTTCATAGCAGGCAAAAAAGCTTGAAAAAAAAAAAAAAAAAAAAAGCGCTCTCGCTCTGAAAGTTTAGGTACCTAGCATCACTACAACTGCAGTAATATTACAATTATTAAAGGATTTATGTCAACAAATATTAAACGTATTCAACAGTTCTTCTTCCCTTCCCCGATTAGATCAGTCGAGACGGGCCCGGATGTGCGGGAGGTGCCAGCTAAGATGACCCCCACCGAAGGGAAGGGTCATATGGTCGGGGTACATGTTCTGAGCTCAACCCCTTGGGGGAAAACCTAGGTGCGGGTTAGGAACAAGGGTAAATCGCCCCTGGGTGGGAGGGTCAAGATTAGACCCAAATACCCCGATGGAGGGGGGGGGGGGAAGGAGAGCAGGAGAAGGTTCTGTTTAAAAGAGAAAAGGAAGGAAAAGTGGGATCATCGTATAAGATGGGACCCGGGGATTCTTGTTTTTTTTTCGTCCGCCCTCCCCCGCCACCTAATTGGTGGAGGGGGAGGGAAGGGAGGAAGAAACGAAATCAGAGATATTGATGACTACAATAAGGTATCTAACATACAATACACGAGGGCTGAACACACCGGTGAAAAGACACAAAATATTACAAGAGCTAAAAAGATATGGAGTGGGAATTGCGTTTCTACAAGAGACACATATCTCACAAGACACCAATATCAAGCTGTACTCTAGGGACTTTCCAACATGGTACCAAGGGGATTCAACAACCAGGAGGGCCAAAGGAGTAGCCATAAGGTTCTCCAGGAATGTCCGGTTTGCCCTAGAGGAGAGGATGGTAGACCCAGAGGGGAGATACCTCTTCCTCAGGGGGACACTAGACAGTGGGGAATATACCCTGGCAAATGTATACTGCCCAAATAGGAACCCCTCAGATTTTCTGTGGGGGTAATATGTAGATTAATGGAATTTAAAAAGGAGCACTGTAATACTCGCGGGAGATTTCAATTTTCCACTTGATCCTGAAGTAGACAGTACGTCCCGGGCGCTAGGGATTCTAAATGTACAGCTGAAGAGAATAAAAAAAAAATATTCCAATGTCAGTTAATTGATGTCTGGAGGGCTTGTCACCCAAGAGGCAAGGATTATACGTTCCACTCCCCCGTGCACGGGACGTTATCTAGAATTGATTATGTTCTGGTGGAACATAGAGCTCTGGAGCAGATGATAAAGACGGAAATAGAGATTACAACACTGTCGGATCATGCACCAGTTAGTATGACCATGAATATCATGGGGGAAAAAAAGAATCAGAGTGAATGGAGATTGAATGAAGAATTACTAAAAGAAAAAGATGTTGTCAATAAAAAAGAGGGAGAGATTGAGAAGTACTTTGAACTGAACAGCGCAGAAGGTACATCGGTGTCAACCGTTTGGGAGGCCCATAAAGCCTACATGCGGGGGATCCTGATAGTCACTGGCGCAAGGAAAAAGCATGAGAGGGAAAAAAAGACAACAGAAATAATAAAACAAATATACGAACTGGAGCAAAGACATAAGATTTAATAGGAACACTCCAAGCCTTGGTCGTCAAAAGAGACTATAAGGATTTAATTGAACAGGAGACATGAAAAACATATAATAGAATCAAAAAAGAAATATACCTAGGAGGAAATAAAATTGAGAAAAATTTAGCTAGGGTCTTGGATAAAAAGAAATCCGCAAATTATATCGAGAAAATACAAAACAAGAAAGGAAAAATGGTATATAAGGCAACAGAAATTGCGTAAGTATTCCAAAAATATTACAAATCACTATATGCAATAAAACAGGCAGAGACTATAAATATAGCATCAGAAAAACATAGAGAAGATTGGAGAATTCCTGCGAGAGGCAAAGTTACCCCAGATAACAACAGACCAGGTACGGGAGTTGGAGGCCCCTATAACTGCAGACGAGATAAAAGAAGAAAGCTCTGAAAAATACAGCCCCAGGGAAATGTCCAGGCCGCGACGGTTTCTCAGTATACTATTATAAGAAGTTTAAGGAAGTACTGATACCTAAAATGTGTGAATATATGAATGGGATCGGTGAGAGTTGGGAGGTGAGGAATGAGGCCTTACTGGCTACAATTTCAATAATCCCAAAAGACGGAAAAGTTGTTCTAGCTATAGACCGATCTCACTGCTGATATCAAACTCTTTTCGAAAGTATTGGCCACGAGACTAAAGGAAGTAATAAGGGAAGTAGTCCATGGGGACCAGGTTGCGTTTGTACCAGGTAGAGAAGGAAAAGATAATGGGATAAGAACACTGCTGTTGATGCAGAGAATAAAATTGGGGGGGCCCTAGTCTTCTACTGTCGATTGATGCAGAGAAGGCTTTCGACAGAGTACTGGGGGTTCATGACCCTGACACTTGAAGCAGTGGGACTGGGGAAGAGGATGATCCAGTGGATCATGGCATTGTATAAAAGCCCCAAAGCTAAGGTAAAAGTAAATGGGGTACTGTTCTCCGTATTCGAAATGAAAAATGGCACACATCAGGGGTGCCTTCTCTCCGCTTTGCCGTTTATACTGGCCATGGAGCCACTGTTGGCAGCAATCAGGAACAACCAGGACATAAAGGGGTTCAGGATAGGAGACGAGGAACATAAGACAGCTGCATATGCAGATGATATATTACTTTATATTAGCTCACCCAGGACAACTATCCCAAATGTGTTGAAAGTAATTAACCAGTATGGAGATCTTTCAAATTTTAAAATAAACTATAGTAAATCAGAGATCCTAAGTATTAACATAAAGACACAAGAGGGATTAGAACTACAAAGCGATTTCCCATTTAAATGGAACAAACAGGAACTAAAATATCTAGGAATTAAATTATCAGTGGAATGGGAAAAATTATACCAACTGAATTACATCCCGCTAATAAACGAAATAAAAGGAGAGATTAGCAGAATGATACATAAACCACTGTCATGGATAGGTCGGATAAATGCGATAAAATGGTAATATTACCAAAAATCATATATAAATTCCAAATGTTACCGATAAACATCCCACAAACATTTTTCCAATTAATAAGAAAATTGATAACTGGATTTATTTGGAAAAAAAAGAGACCAAGAGTCAAACTCTCAGTTCTGAATAGGGAAAAAGCTAGGGGAGGTTTAGCAGTACCGGATATAAAAAAAGTGGGTTAACAGCACTGACAAAATATGGGTAAAATTAGAAAACACAATGAGCAAGAGCCAACTAGGTAAGCTGGTATGGATCCCACCTGAATACAGGGACTTAGACAGAGACACAAGTGATTTGACACATATAATATTTACAATATGGGATAAAATTTTTGCACAAAATAAATGGGATTTTAACTCCCCACATATTCCACTAAGCGGAACTAATTATTTTGCACCAGGGAAGAGGGAATGGTTTGGAAGATGGATAAAAAATGACACAATAAAATTAAAAGATATAATGGTAGATAGGAAAATAGCCACATATGAGGAATTGAGACAAAGGGGTGATTTCCTAGAGATCGATGCATGGCGGTATCAACAACTGAGACACTTTGTGTCTTCCTTGCCCCAACCATTAACAACAGAAAAAGAACTGACACCACTGGAAAAAATATGTACAATGGAAAAAAAAAGGTGGGGTATCAAGAATATACAAGATGTTGGTGACAATGGGAGGAGAGGGGAGGCCGCCATGCATCGATAGATGGGAAAAGGAACTGAGCCAACAGGTAGGAGAACACCAATTGGAGAAAATAATGACGCTGGTATTTAAGTCCGCAATGGAGAGTAAGACGTAGGAAATGAACTAGAAGTGTTTCGCAAGATGGTATCTAACCCCTGACAGAATGGCAAGGATTCAAACTGCAACGTCTGCATGGTGTTGGTGGGGATGTAAGGTCAAAGGGACAATGGCGCATTTGTGGTGGGAGTGCCCTGGGATCCAGAAATATTGGTGTGAGATATTAGCGCTAATAAAGGAAATAGCTGGAATAGAGATCCAGATGGATCCTTGGAAATGTCTGTTCCACGGGACGGACAGACCCATTAAAACATACTTTGAGACAGTGGAACCACAGCTTTTGAACGTGGCAAAGGGCCTGGTTCCAAAATATTGGCAAAAAACAGAAATACCGACACTGAAGGAATGGTGTTTGAAAGTTAAGGAGGTAATGAATATGGAATACCTAAAAAGCAGTGGGGAAGAGGATACAGAGGACTGGATGGAGAAGTGGGTAGGTTGGACAAGATAAAAAAAAAACTAGATTTGCGGAATTGATGACCGCGGACGAAATTAAAAACTAAAAAACAGAACCTAGGGGAGAGGGTGGAAGAAGCTTTAGGGGAAGGGGGGAGGGGATGTGGGGGGAAGAAATAAGTATATTTAGCAGAGGACTGGGCTTACTTCGGATATAAAGGTCTGATGGGGTTTATATGTTTTTATCACTTGTATGGTGTGAAAATTAATAAAATAAAGAGCAATCAATAGAAAAAACAAAGTAATCGGATATGATGTGACGTCTCTTCGCGATGACACTAACATGGCGAAACAGAAAGCCGTAATAAGAGGACCAGTTATATCCGGGTCCATAGGCAAAGCTGATCCGAAGAAAAAAAAAAAAAAAAAAACATATCCAGCAGGCAATTAAAATGTATCTATATGGGCAGCACAGTGGCTAAGTGGTTGGCACGTCTACCTAGAAGCAATAGGCCGTTGGTGTGAATCCCAACCGTGGCACTACCTGCATGGAGCTTGCATGTTCACCTTGTGCGGATTTCCTCCAGGTACTCTGGTTTCCTCCTACACTCCAAAGACATGCTTGTAGGTTAATTGGCTCCTGTCTAAATTGGCCCTAGTATGTGTATGTATGAATGTGAGTTAGGGACCTTAGATTGTAAGCTCATTGAGGACAGGGACTGATGTGAATGTATAATAAATATGTAAAGTTCTGTGTAAATTGACAGTGCTATATAAGTACCTGTAATAAATAAAAGAAAATCTATGTTCAAAATATCATACATTAATTTCCACGTTGTATTTCAATTATTTCTAGCCTACTTCCATGAATCTCTACTATTTTTGAAGTTCGTTACTCACTTGAATTCTGTGACATATTCACCAGGCACTGTTGAGCCTGCCTTATGAGCTACAGTGGTGCTGAGAGAAGTAATTTTAGGCAGCAAGGTACCATGTGGTATGTAGTCCTTAGAAATCAGTAAACAGTAGATAAGGAGCTGCAAAGTATTCAGAGAATCCAGGAAGTTATGGAAAGTGATGGACAGTAGATTCAGCATTCACAAAAAGGAGATTTAAACTTGTATTGGATTGTCAAAAAACAAGTATTGTTTGTATTGCTAGTACAATGCTGATGCTACAAAATGAAAGTGTATACGGTGACCATAGAACTGACTCAAGGGTCACAACTGAGGGCAGGGAGGAGCTAGAAAATACTATCTAGGAGGGCTTGTGAAAAAAAAAAATGCTTATGCTCAAAAAAGCTCAAGGGAGCTTGAAGTAGCACAAAAAAAAAAAAAAAAGCTTCTTCAAGCTGAAATAAAAATTCAAATGCCTGTAAAAGCAGTTCTTTTTAGAGCTGCAGCGTGCATGAGCCGTAACAGACCTCCATCCTGCAGATGAGGCTGAGCAGAGTTATTTAAGCAGAGGGTTAGGTCTCGTACACACAGGCGTTATGTAAAGCTAGTACCAACGCCAGGAAAAAAAGCGGCATTAAAAACACGATTTTATCAGCGTTTTGCATTGGCGTCAATGCGCGTTAAGTCGCACTAGCCTTCAGCCGCGTTTCTCTGCCTCTATTGAAAATCAGTGGTTCCGGGGGCGCATGCGCACAATCGCGGGATATGGCAGCATAATATCTGCACTCCATGCCACCGGACCATGAAGACTCTGCAGACACAGCACTGATCCCAGTCAGACGTGACATTCCGAGCCCCCGCAGCTGCCGAGAGATAATCTTCGCATCTGAGGGATCCCATAAGCCATAACTGATTTACAGGGCACTGCCACTGCATTCTTTCAAGAACTGGCTCCAGAGCTCCCACTTGAACGCCTGGAATTTGACCTCATTCCATAGATCATTGCCCTCAAACCTACAGAAGGACCACCGAGAGATTTCATAAAATTTCATTATTACCGCGCAAAAGAAAGACTCTTACAAGCAGCAAGGGAGCAACATGATCTCATCTTTCAGGGTAATCCCCTACAAGTGTTTGCAGATCTGTCCCCGGTTACAATAGCTAAATGCAGGAACCTGAAATCTTATCTACAGATACTTCAGACTCAAGGCATCAAATATAGGTGGGGGTTCCCCTTTAAAATCTCCTTCCATCAAGGCCGCCAGTTCCAGGCCTTTTCATTGCCCAGCCTCCAACGTAATTTTCAGGAACTTCAGCTTGATCTTCCACCTTCCCAGTTGGAACCATCCTCTTCGTCAGCCCGCTTCAGGCCGTCTCAAGCTCCCCGCAAGTTATCCCAAGCTTCTCATCAAGGCTCTCAGGCCCTTCGATCCCTCTAGGCTCAAAGTTTCCAAGATGTGCCCGTACACTGAAGATCCCAGTCCTTAGGGATGGGCTCATACACTTTGATTTGTGCCTGGTACTCCCCTCAGGTTTTCTATTTTCTGTTCCTCGCTACAGGTAACAGCTGCTGAGATCTCTCCCCTTTTTCTCCAGTACTGTATGAAAGCTAAGGCTTCATGCGCACACGACTTTAAAAAAACATCCAAAAACATCAGTAGCTTATCAGGGATGTATTCAGCTTTTACCAGCGTTATTTTACCGCCGTTTTTTTCACATTTTTAAAGGGCCGGCGATTTGTTTTTCTTTCAATTGGTCTAAAACATCCAAAAACGTTGGCGATTGACATTTTTGAGCGTTTTTAAGCGTTTGAACATTTTTACAGCTGAAAAACATCCAAAAAACCCCTCAGGTCTTGGGTTTTTTCTACAGCTCAAAAACGTCACTGCTAAAAACAGCTAACAGCCTGTGTGTCTGCAATGTTGCCTCTCTCTCTCGGTTTATCTACTAAGATCTTCCTTATTTTTACTCTTTTCTTCCACCTCTGAAGTCCACAGCCAGAGTCATTTTTACATCACCTTTCTTTTTTTCCACCATGACGCTAAACTGGTTGTCCTTAATTGTTCAGGGTATGAATTCCCCCCAAAAACGGGTGAAGGTTTTCAAGTATCTCAAAAAACAACAAATTGATATAGGATGTTTACAGGGGACTCATTTTTCTTCTTCCTCTTGTTCAAGGTACTTTCATGCCCAGTACTCTCAGGTGTTTCTTGCAAATGCCCAGACAAAGCAAAGAGGGGTCCTCATAGCCTTCCGCAATTCTGTCCCATTTCGTTGCACTAAACAGATAGCTGACCCGAACAGTAAATAACCTTTTTCTTCAGGGTTCCATCCAAGATACTGAGGTCACTATCATGACTTATTATGCTCCTAACACCAACCCGGGGCCTTTCTTGACCCATGTCTGCACCTTGTTTATGTCTGACCAAAAAGGTACACTCCTCTTGGTGGGAGACTCTAATGTAACCCTGAATCCCATCCTGGAAAAATATCCCTCGGAAAAAGCAGCCGCATCAACTGATGTGGGAAAATTTTCCCACTCCTTGCAGTCTCAGGATCTGGTGGACCTTTGGAGGGAATTCTACCCAACGGGTAAAGATTACAATTATTACTCCCATCCTCATCATCCTCATCATTCAAGAATCAATCATATGTTTATGCTACGTAAACATCTTCCCCAGGTGTGCTCCACATCTATTTTGGCGACCCTGTTCTAGTTGTTTATCGTTGCCTCTTATGCAAGCCTCAATTCTCCTCCCGGGTAATGAATGATTCCCTTTTGTCTCTTAAGGACATTCAGGCATTTTGACATTAATTCTGCATCTGTGTCCTCTCCAGTGACTCTTTGGGAAGCATATAAAGGCAGGGCTTAGGGGTCACATCATCCAGCTAGCTTCGAAACGCAAATGTGAGTGCCAGAAACTCAGTGATTTAGAATCTCGCTTTGAGTCAATCTCCGCTATTTTTAAACAATCTCCTACTCCCGCCAATCGCAGACTATTTGATCAGGCTCGCACGGAATTAGATTTGTGTCTTACGGATAGTGCTGAACGCACTCTATGCTGGTCACGTCAAATCGAACAAATCGAATGCAATGCTGGACAATAGGTTACGCACCTTTACCCCTAAGTTCACCCCCATCTCTTTACGTACCCACCATAACATTCTCACTAGCAACCCAACTAAGATCCTAGACGAATTTCGTTATAGACTTACCACATTATACCCGGCCCACAACCAAACAAGCAATCGGGACATAGAAAACTTTTTGCAACCCCTCACGCTCCCTAAATTATCTATGGCACATATGACCCTTATGGACCATGATATTTAAATATCAGAGGTCTTACAATCTATTAAGGAGTTGAAAGTTGGCAAAAAACCTGGCGCTGATGGCTTTACGGCACCTTTTTTATAGAAAATTGTCCAATATTTTGGCCACGCATCTGACATCTATATATAAATCAGTCAAGAATGGGCAACATTTTTCGCCTGATCTCTTGACTGCTAATATAGTCATGTTGCCAAAACCCGACCGTGATCACTCTTCATGGGCCAATTTTAGACCCATCTCGTTAATAAACAGACATTCTTACTAAGATCTTGGCCAATCGTTTAAATTTGTTCCTCCCTCGTTTAATCAAAAAAGACCAGGTCGGGTTTGTTCACCAGCGCCAGGCAGGAGATGCAATCAGACGAATCATACAGCTGCAACACATTGCTCACCACCGTTCCTTGGAGATGATGCTTTTATCACTTGATGTGAATAAAGCCTTCAACACACCGTCGTGGCCCCATTTGATGTCTGTGCTCCGCCACTATGGCTTTGGCGATTCGTTCCTACACTGGTTACTGGCACTGTATGACACCCCCCCCAGGCAAAAATGAAATAATATGGGTTTGAATCCGTCCTTTTCCCTATCAGGAGAGGCACCCGTCAAGGATGCCCGCTCTCGCCGCTCATTTATTTTAGCCTTGGAGGTGATCAGCTCCCAGCCGGATATAAAGGTGGTAGATATTGCTTGATATCTTGATGTCTCTAGCATCCCCCAGAGTCTCTCTGCCCAACCTACTATCTCTCCTTGATGCTTTTGCATCCTTTTCAGGCTTGTATGTTAATCCAACCAAATCTGAACTATGTCGGTTAACCTCCCAACCTCTGAATTAACCACTCTGAGAGATGCTTTCCCATTCCTGTGGCTTTCTTCTTTGCCCTATTTAGGCATCCGGCTCACCCCAAATTATGATGGCTTATACCAGGCCAATTTCCCACCTCTGTTCCAAAAATTAACCAACCTGCTTTCCTCTTGGTCCCACTTCCCGTTGTCTTGGATCTAGGATTGTGGCGATCCGTATGTCATATCTTCTGAAACCATTATACTTTTTTCGAGTGTTGCCGGTCGCGATCCCTTCACACATTATATGTATTCACCAACAAAAACTTTTGACATTTATTTTGGGTTTCATCCACCCCCAAATCAACAAACAAGTTTTATACACCTGTAGGATCAATGGTGGTTTCTCGGTCCCTAACCTACAAGCTTACTACACAGCGGCAAATATAGCCTCATTATCCTACCTCCATGAAACAAACCAATTGCCACTTTGGGCCACCATTGATCTTGTGGATTCTCACCGATCCCAATCTCCTCCTTGCCTTGGCTCCCCCCTACCCATTGCCCGACTAAACTAGAGGCTTGTCTAACTCATTCTCTTCATCTTTAGGACTCAATCAAATTTTCAGCGGGTCTGATCTCTCCCCACCTACCCTTACTCCGCCTTATCCATTGCCCGCTTTTTTCCCCCTAACTGCGATAACTCTAAGCAATTCTCTTGGTAGATCGATAATGGGTTCGTGGATGTTCATTCCCTGTTCACCCCTATGAGAATTATGACCTTTGAGACCCTCAGATCTTCCCATGACATTGCTCTCCATGAATATTACACTTTGCTACAACTTTTTACAACAGTTAATAAAACCCAGACCGACCGCATACACATTAACTCCCTTTGAAAACCTTTGCAGAGCCCGTCCCCACTCCTTGGGCATAATATCTCTAGTTTACTCAGCAATTATATCCTCCAGAAAACCCCCGGAGGATGGGAAACAGATTTAGGGAAGAAATTAGATCCAGAGGATTGGCAGACCGTGACAATTTCTCTCTCTAAAAGTTCTAAGAATGTTCTCATACTGGAGAATGCTTATAAAGTACTGTATAGATGGTACTATATGCCGACTAGGCTGGCATGATTTATTCCATCCTATTCCCCCTTGTGTTTCTGCGGATGCTCCCAGGAAGGCACCATGGCACATATCTGGTGGTCTTGTCCCAAGGTATGCAGACTATGGATCAGAGTATATGCCCTCCTTCGTAACATGTTTCACATTACTATCAAACGGGATCCCTATGAGACCTTTCTCCATAAGCCGATAGTTGGACTGCTCCGTCTGGAACGCCAGCTGGCTTTGCATCTTTTTACTGTGGCTAGGCTGACTATTGTGAGGGCTTAGATGACCCCTGTACTTAGTTTTGAAACGGTTAAGAACCGAATGAATGACATCATGGTCAATGAAAAACTGACTGCACTAGCCTCAGACACCCACAATAAATTTCTCAGTGTGTGGCAGCCTTGAATTGCTCATACCCAATCATCTAGATTCAACAACCAGCTCCTTTCAATTTGATGGCTTTCTGGTGTTGACCCCGTTGGACTCCCCTCTCTTCTTCCCCCCTTCTTTTCTCCCCCCCCCCCCATTCTTTTTGACTTACCTTCCCCCTCTACACTACATTTCTGTTTCTCCTTTTATGTACTTCTATCTTTTTAGCCCACTGGGCTGTTGGGCTGTGATTGGGTACAGATGGTTACACTGAAAGTATCCCCCTAAGACAGGAGGAAGTATTTCTTTATGTGGATACTCAACTTTATAAAGTAACAGCCTGAGTTGGCCTGCTTTAAACTACCATATGTTATAACTAGGAATCTCGAGCTTTCTTCCCCAAAGACTCCCGAACCTTGGCCATGATGCTAAAGGGTACTTTGAAGCGCTGTCTTCATCTTTATGTATCCTCCAGACGGAATTATTTTCTGCTTTTGTCATGTGGAATGTAACCGTCTCATTGTTAACCTAATTTACCTGTTCAATTTCTCTGGTAAATAAAACCTTTTGTAACAGAAAACCAGTGGTTCCCTATGGGAGCCCATCTATTTGAGTAGAAGTCACACCAGAAGTCAGATCATGATGATCCGACTTGCGGTACGACTTGTGTGCTGAGGATCTTAAAGGGGGGCCCCCGCCAAAATGAAACAAAAAATTGTGTGGGGTTCCCCCCCAAGAGATACCAGACCCTTCGGTCTGGTATAGAGTTTAAGGGGAACCCCCCAAGCCAAATAAAAATGGCATGGGGTCCGCCCAAAATCCAAGCACGCGGCCCAGCAGGTCAGGAAAGGGGGGGGGAAACGAGCGCCCCCTCACCCCCCGGATTATACCCAGCCGCATGCCCTCAACATGGAGGGGTGGGTGCTTTTGATATTGATGAGGACAAGGGCCTCTTCCCGACAAACTTGGCCGTGGCTGTTGGGGTCTGCGGGAGGGGGGCTTATCGGAATCTGGAAGCCCCCTTTAACAAGGGGCCCCCCAGATCCCGGCCCCCCACACTATGTGAATGAGTATGGGGTACATTGTACCCCTTGTAACAGGTGTATCTCACCACTCAGATAGCTCCCTGGAAGTCCAAACAGCTGTGGGTGCCTGCCTCGGCTCGCCACCACAACATCAAAGAAGTAAAATAAACAGCATAACTCCACAACCAAAGCTGGTTACTGTGTTTATTGTAGAAAAATAGCCATACAGGGTACAGGACAATATGGTAGACGCGTTTCACTTGATTACGAGCTTATTCATTAATGAATAAGCTCGTAATCAAGTGAAACGCGTCTACCATATTGTCCTGTACCCTGTATGGCTATTTTTTTACAATAAACACAGTAACCAGCTTTGGTTGTGGAGTGCCGCCGTTTGTTTTACTACATTGTACCCCTACCCATTCACCTAAAAAAAAAGTGTCAAAAATAAACACAGTACACAGGTTTTTAAAGTATTTTATTAAATCAGCTCCAGCGTCTTCTCCCTCTTCCGGCTATGTCTTCTCCTTCTGCCGGTTCTTCCCCTCTCTGCGCTGTCTTCTCTTCTCCCTCTTCTGCTGGGTCTTCTGTCTTCTCGCTCTTTTGCCGGGTCTTCTGTCTTCTCGCTTTTTTGATGGGTCTTCTCCGCTGTCTTC
>BLSH010537001.1:577658-593471 GCA_018402905.1 Glandirana rugosa | reverse complement strand
TGATTACGAGCTTATTCATTAATGAATAAGCTCGTAATCAAGTGAAACGCGTCTACCATATTGTCCTGTACCCTGTATGGCTATTTTTTTACAATAAACACAGTAACCAGCTTTGGTTGTGGAGTGCCGCCGTTTGTTTTACTACATTGTACCCCTACCCATTCACCTAAAAAAAAAGTGTCAAAAATAAACACAGTACACAGGTTTTTAAAGTATTTTATTAAATCAGCTCCAGCGTCTTCTCCCTCTTCCGGCTATGTCTTCTCCTTCTGCCGGTTCTTCCCCTCTCTGCGCTGTCTTCTCTTCTCCCTCTTCTGCTGGGTCTTCTGTCTTCTCGCTCTTTTGCCGGGTCTTCTCGCTCTGTTCTTCTTCATCATCCGGAGGCCCCACCCCCTTTTGATGTCACCACCTCATCATGCCCTGTGCGGTGACATCACAAAGGGGTGGGGCATCCTTATGACGTCAGTGAGTGGCCCCGCCCCATGTCAATATAAGTCATTGCAGACGATGTACCCAGCATCGAGTCAACATCGAAAGAAGAACAGAGGGAGAAGGCAGCGGAGAAGACCCAGCAAAAGAGCAAGAAGACAGAAGACCCGGCAAAAGAGCGAGAAGACCTGGCAGAAGAGGGATAGAAAACATAAGACAGCACAGAGATGAGAAGAACCGGCAGAGAGAGAAGAACCGGCAGAGGGAGAAGACATCGCCGGAGGAGGGAGAAGACGCCTGAGCGTATTTAATAAAATACTTTAAAAACCTGTGTACGGTTTATTTTTGACACTTTTTTTTAGGTGAATGGGTATCTCTTGGGGGGGAACTATTTTTTCATTTTGGCGGGGGATTCCTCTTCAAGATTCTCAGCACACAAGTCGCACCGCAAGTCAGATCATCATGATCCGACTTCTGGTGCGGCTTCTATTCAAATCAATGGGTTCCCATATGGAACCATTGATTTTGAATAGAAAAAAAGAAACGCTTGATGAGGCTTAACGCTGTGTATACGTTAAGCCGCGTTTTTGAGCTTTCCCGGTGTTAAAACAGCTCTAGCGCTGGTGCCTCAGAACGCGCTGGTCGTGGGTTTTTCTTTTGAGCTTAAAAATGCCTATGAACCTTACAGCTCAAAAACGTCTGTGTGTGTATGAGGCCATTGAATAACATGGAGAGGAATTTTTAAGCTGTGAAAAAAAGCTCAAAAACGTGATTGTTAAAACATCCATGTGTATGAGGTCTTAGAATCACAATGTTAACTATGAAACAAAAAAACGACTAATTCTAAAGACTTAAAAAATTAACACTTTATGTAGGCAAATAAGTCAGTTAATGAAAAGTTAGTGGATTTATACTAAAACTGCAAAATTTGCCGACTGCAGTCTGGGAATTTAGGACTCTGGTCACAAAAAGGGTTAAAGTTCACATCAGCAACGTGCTTAATATTTACTGTATAGAAAATCCAGATTAAAAAAAAAATCCTTTTATTTGTTTTTTTTTTTTCCTTCAAGGATACACGCAGTATTTCCTAATTATTATTTGATCATGTTCTCTGGTTCCCTTGAATTAGGAAGCTGGGGAATATTTTGCAGTTGCAAAAGCTACTTGTCACTACTATATGCTTAAAGTGTTTGTAAAGGTTCGTTTTTTTTTTTTTTTTTTTTTTAAATAACAAACATCTTATACTTACCTGCTCTGTGCAGGGGTTTTGCACAGAGCAGCCCCGATCTTCCTCTTCTGGGGTGCTCCGTCAGCGCTCCTGGCTCCTCCTCTTCATTGGATGCCCCCACGGAGACCTGCATTCCCTGGGGGCACCTGTGCGGGCACGCTCACAAGTCCCGCTGCTGCGTCCATTGACACAGGCAGCAGGACCCGGCCCTGCGCCTTGCTCCTGTGTCACTGAATTTGATTGACTGCAGTGGGAGCCAATGGCTCCTGCTGCTATCAACGTATCCAATGAGGACGGAGACAGTAGCTGGAGCCGCTTGGCTTGTGCTCCGCGTTGGAACGATTGGGTTCGGGTAACTAAAAGGGGGGGCTCTGGGGGGCAGCTGCAGCAAAGGTTTTTCACTTTAATGCATTTTCACCTTCATGCAAAACATAGAATGCATTAAGGTGAAAAACCTGGAGACTTTACAAGCCCTTTAAGCACTTAAAGGGGTTGTATGCCCTGACAAAAACAAAACAAAAAAAAACCTGTAAGGCAAAGACATAAGAAGCTAGTATGCACCGCATACTAGCTCATTATGAAATACTTACCTTAGAACAAAGCGCCCGAACCACGGCTCCGGCGCTGTAAGTGGCCGGAGCCCCAATGCGTGCGGGAGTCCTCTATTCCGGCACCATCCGTCGGACCTTCAGGGCTGTACGCTAGGTGAATATCTCCTAAACCGTACAGGTTCAAGAGATATCCATTTTTCCCACAGGTAAGCCTAATTATAGGCTTACCTATAGGCAAAAATGTGCAAGCGGGGTATACAACCGCTTTAATAAGGGGAAAACATTTCAGAGTTCTTCATCTTTGGTGTATAAATGCTCCCATCTGAAAAAATATCCCTAACTAGCAAAAGAACTGTTCTAGATTGTAAGCTCTAACGAGCAGGGCCTTCAAATTGTTCTCGTATTGAATTGTATTGTAACTGTACAGTCTGCCCTCATATTGTAAAGGGCTGCACAAACTATTGGCGCTATATTATTATTATTATTACTATACAGGATTTATATAGCGCCAACACTTTGCACATCGTTTTACATAAATCCTGAAGAATAATGATAGTGCAGCAGATTTTCTGTTCAGTCTACTAACCTTTTTGCTAGGCCCTTTTAATGCCAAAATAATATAATGAATAAATGAAAACTCCTACACTGAACTGCCTGGCTCCTATTTTAGATAAATATGACCACCTTTGCATAATAACACTCCTCAAATATGGAAACAGCTAGGTCTAGGAAATTCTGCATTTCCAATACTCAATCATCATGTAATCAGCTTACCGGATCAAAGAAATTCAGACTATACTAAGGATTAAGTCGAATGGCCATGTTCCCAAGTCCATAAGGTGAGGTGTCAGCAAGCTGTACTTAATATTCCTACTGTGTGGCCAATTAGCGCTTTTATCCATCAGCAATGTGTTTTCTTTCCAACAAATATATACAACTGCTGTCCTTTACATGAGCTTGATGGGATCAGCAACAATGTCAAATAACTATATTATATGTGGATATGCAACCAATCGCAGGTCCCAGTGACCTCTGAAGTAGGTACCATTCATTCACAATTCATGCGAAGACTGCAGTAAGTAAATAGTGGCACATGTAATTCAGATCATAAAATATAGCACGGGATTTAGATTTTAAACTGAAAGGGGCAGTGAAGTACGTGTTTTGGGTGGGTGGAACAATTTGGATCATGAACTGCTTTGCCTCGCAAATAGGGGAGATTTCTGCACAGGAGCCTCTGGGTATTCCTGCCTACAATGGATTTAAATCCTTTTGCACTAAGAGTAGTACAGGAGAACATATATAAGTGAGCAATGTACAAAATGAGGCAGGAAGATCCATCTTTTTTAAATGAAAGATTTTAAATTACTTTTTAAAATAGACCTAGGGTTAACTAGTGACTGTATGGACCCGACGCTACAAAACACTGCTATGCACTGCTGAAATACTTATCAGCTGGAGTGGGCTTCTCAGACAGAGGAAGCCAAATCAGTGCCTCTACCTCACGCAGAGCCCCGGGGAAATAGGTGGAAGTAGATGTTTTTTTTCTTATTTATTTTACTTTTTATTTTTACACTTACATTTAAAAAAAAAAAAATTGGATCACTTTTATTCCTATTACAAGGAATGTAAACATTCCTTGTAATAGGAAAAAGCATGAGAGGACCTCTTAAATATAAGATCTGGGGTCAAAAAGACTCAGAAGTCATATTTACACTAAAATGTAAACCCCCCTCCTGCCCAGACCAATTTTCAGCTTTCAGCGCTGTCACATTTTGAATTACAATTGCGCGGTTGTGCAACGTTGTACCCAAATAACATTTTTATAATTTTTTTTCCCATAAATAGAGCTTTTTTTGGTGGTATTTGATCACTTCTGCGGTTTTTATTTTTTGCGCTATAAACAAAAAAAAGAGTGACCATTTTGAAAAAAAGAACATTTTTTTTACATAGTATATATCCAAAAATATATATATATATAAAAAAACAAAATTTATTCATCAGTTTAGGCAGATATATATTCTTTTACATATTGTTGGTAAAAAAAAAAAAAAAAATCGCAATAGGTGTATATTGATTGGGTTGCGCAAAATGTAATGGCGGTGAACTGCGATTTTTATCAGGACTGCGATATTGCGGCGGACAGATCAGACATTTTTGACACTTTTTGGGACCAATGACATTTATACAGCGATCGGATCTAAAAATATCCACTGATTACTGTATAAATGTCACTGCCAGGGAAGGGGTTAACACTAAGGGGGCAATCAAGGGGTTATATGTGTTCCCTCATTGTGTTCTAACTGTGTGGTGGCTGGGCTGGCAGGGACATAACAGATCTCACTAATCCCGATGACAGGGATCAGTAGATCTCGGTTATGTCCCCTGACAGAACAAGGAACCGTTTACATTGGCGGTTCCCCGTTCTGCCTCTCTATTAGGCAATCGTGGGCACGCTCACACAGGGTGTGGCGGGAGCGAGAGCGCGCCAGCAGCGGCTGTGAGGGCGCACAGGGAGCGCACAAAGGGGCGGACGTCCACCCGGCAATTCAGGTACGTACTGTAGCCGTCTTTCGGCTATAGCACGGACGTGTAGTGGTTAAGAGCATTGGCCGAAAGTGACATTTGACGTCGCTTCTGCCCTTCAATGCTATGGAGCCGAGTGGGCGCCATCTTCTGCTCATTCAGCATCCATACTCTGAGCACCTCTCCTGCCCCCCGATAAAAGTGATCTCGTTCCGAATCTGCTGCAGAGACCACTTTTATCTGAAAGCGGACTACCCGCTGTTTAAAATGATACCGGGGTTATGGTAGCTATCTGCTACCATAACAACCGCATGCAATGGCAAAGTACCGCCATATAATGACAACCATTTGATCCTATGATAAATACCTAAAACACATGAAGTTTATATATACACACATACAGTATATACAGTGGATAAAAATGTTTTACACACCCCTGTTAAAATGTCAGGTTTCTGTGATGTAAAAAAATTAGAAAAAAGATAAATCATTTCAGAACTTTTTCCACCTTTAAAAAAGCGGATGTAAACCCTCACATATACCCAGTGAAGTGTACAGCCTGAGATGATACACAGAGATGAAACAAATCCTCCTACATAAATTTTATAGGTATTGGCTGTCTTCGGCTTGCTATATTCTTTAGTGAGTGAACATCGTGTTAGAGATTTTCTCTTCCTGTTCAGCACTGGGTGTGGATTCTTGGCATACACTGTGTGACAGCTGATTGGTGGAAAGCACACCCCCCCACTCAGAGAACTTGTCAGAAGTTATCATACTGATAATAGAAGAACGGAGCAGCAAAAAGACATGGGACTTAGTGCTTTGGTGAGCGATAAGAATACACTACAGACATATGTGCTTTAACTAAATTTAACTAATCAGGTTTACATCGACTTTAATGTGACCTATAAACTGTACAACTCAGTTGAACAATAAACTGAAATCTTTTAGTTGGAGGGAAGTAAAAATTAAAAAAAAGAAATAAAATAATATGGTTACTTAAAGCGGAGTTCCACCCTTTCCCTTTCCCGTCCATGGATGTCCTGGCCATGTGTGCGCTCCTGGCGTGCACTCACAGGCGCGCCCCCGCCCGAGACCCACGATCCCGTCAGATATGCAGAACGGGGAACCGCCGATGTAAACACGGCGGTTCTCCGTTCTGTTGAAGGGGACAAGACAGATCTACTGATCCCTGTCACTGGGATCAGTTAGATCTGTTATGTCCCAACCAGCCCCGCCCCCCCAGAGTTAGAACACACCCAGGGAACACACTTAACCCCTTCACTGCCTCCTGCAGGTTAACCCCTTCACTGCCAATGACATTTATACAGTAATCAGTGGACATTTAAATTTCTGATCGCTGTATAAATGTCTTTGGTCCCAAAAAAAGTGTCAAAAATGTCCGCCCCAATATCGCAGTCCTGATAAAAATAGCAGATCGCCGCCATTACCAGTAAAAAAAAAATAATAATAAAAACGCCATAAATCAATTTCATAGTTTGTAGACGCGATAACTTTTGCGCAAACCAATCAATATACGCCGATTGCAATTTTTTTTTACCAAAAATATGTAAAAGAATATATATCGGCCAAAACTGTTGAATAATTTTTATTTTTTTGGATATTTATTATAGCAAAAAGGGAAAAATATTGTTTTTTTTTCAAAATCATCGCTCTTTGTTTGTTTATAGCGGCGATCAGCAGAGGTGATAAAATACCACCAAAAGAAAGCTCTATTTGTGGGGGAAAAAAATGATATAAATTTTGTTTGGGTACAACGTCGCACAACTGCAAAATTCGCATTCAAAATGCGACAGCGCTGAAAGCCAAAAATTGGTCTGGGCAGGAGGGGGGTTTAAGTGCCCAGTAAGGAAGTGGTTAAGAGTCAACAGCTACAAAAAGTGTAGCTGCTGCCTTTTAAAAAACAGACACTCACCTGTCTCCCGGTTCAGCAATGGAGCCGTACAGAGCCTCGCTCCTCTCCCCCTCCCCTCCACAGCGCCAGCATTGCTACTGTGGGCACCCGGCCTCACGGCCGGACACACACTGTGCATGCGCGAGCGGCGCTGCGCTTTGTGATTGGTCCCGAAGTCTTTTAGGACCTGTCCTGTGTCCCAGAAGACTTCGGGAGGGAGGGGGAAGGAGACCTTCCACTTCCGATCGCCTAAGGTTCCTCCCCAAAAGCTCAGTTTCAGCATCCGGAGCTGGGGAGGAGGACTTAAAGCGGAAGTTCCACTTTTGGGTGGAACTCCGCTTTAAGTGTGCACACCCTTAAACTAATAATTTGTTACTTGCACCTTTTGATTTTATTACAGCACTCAGTCTTTTGGGTATGAGTCAATCAGCATGGCACATCTTGACCTGGCAATATTTGCCCACTCTTCTTTGCAAAAACTCTCCAAATCTGTCAGATTGCGAGGGCATTTCCTGTGCACAGCCTTCTTCAAATCACCCCACAGATTTTCAATAGGATTCAGGTCTGGGCTCTGGCTGGGCCATTCCAAAACTTTAATCTTATTCTGGTGAAGCCATTCCTTTGTTGATTGGGATGTATGCTTTGGGTTGTTGTCATGCTGAAAGATAAGGTTCCTCTTCATTGTTCGCTTTCTAGCAGAAGCCTGAAGGTTTTGTGCCAATATTGACTGGTATTTGGAACTGCTCATATTTCCCTCTACCTTGACTAAGGCCCCTGTTCCAGCTGAAGAAAAACAGCCCCAAAGGATGATGCTGCCACTACCATGCTTCACAGTGGGTATGGTACTCTTTTGGTGATGTGCAGAGTTGTTTTGGCATCAAACATATCTTTTGGAATTATGGCCAAAAGAGTTCAACCTCAGTTTCATCAGACCAGAACACATTTTTCCACATGCTTTTGGGAGACTTCAGATGTTTTTTTGCTGCGATTTGGGATCAGTGCAACTTTGGTCCCACTTTGTTGCAACTTTGGCTCAATGAAAACATATTACAAAGTCGTACATAAATCGCATCTATTTTATTTAGGTGCAATTTGCATGAGACTTTGAGGGTTTAACATTGAAGTCTATGGACCTGAAGTTGCATCAAAGTTGGACCAAAGTAATGCAGGGACTACTTTGAAGTCGGCAAGACCAGTTATAAGAGGGTGTGCACACTTATGCAACCACAATATTTTCATTTTTTGTTACCCACCCCTCTCCAAAGAAAAGATTTCAGCTTGTTTTTCAATTGAGTTGTACAGTTTATAGCTCAAAGGTTAAAGGTGGAAAAAGTTCTGAAATTATCTTTGTCTCATTTTTTTACATCACAGAAACCTTACATTTTAACAGGGGTGTGTAGACTTTTTATATCCATTGTATATAATATTTTTTAGTAAATTTAATATTAGTACTACAAATAAATGGGTTTAAATGGCTTAGGGCTACCACCATAATAAAAAGGAACGATAAAATGTGGTACAGACAGCCAGAGATGCCTACTGTGTCTTACCATTGTCTCTTTACCAACTGTTAACCAATTACAAGTTCACTTACACTCCACAAGCATGAGTACAAATTCTTTGAAAAGAAAAAAAAAATCTGCATCTTTTTTTACTCTTCAGTTTTTACCCCTATCTTTATAATGTACTAGTTCCAGAGCAGTGAATTTGACAGAAGAAGCACTTGGAGTAACTGCTAGTGCAAATTAAGCCACCTACCAAAATGTCACTTTCGCTAATGATAACAGAACGATTTCCACCCCAAAATGTGATGTTAATTTGACACTTGTATGAGAAGGTGCGTCTGTAGGTTTCACTCGCTTTTTTTTTTTTTAAATAACCAAACCCATTGGTATTGTCCCAAAACAGATGAACCCCTTAGAATTAGGCTGCAAACAATATAAAGTATTGCACACTTACCACTCTTCGGTGAAAGAGTAATTCTGACAGCCATTTAACATCATGCGGTTTGAACATCATGAGTACCACAGTGGTGTTTGGATCGTAGTGCAAGCTATCTGCAAAAATGGACTCTGGGTAGCAAAGCCGGAAAGTAGTCCTTTGCCCAACATCTTCTTCATATCCTAGGACAGGACCATCATTCATCCTAACCAAGTGAAAATAAGATGAGAGTAAAAATATTCCAAATAATTCTAGTATATATATTATAAAAAAGCATTATATGTTTTATAAATAGGTATCTTAGGTGGCCTAAATTCTGTCCCTATAGAATGCAAATGTAAGCAACAAGGGGCAACACCTGGGTCAAACAGGACTCTACAGCTTTAATTCCGAGGTCAAGAATCTATCTCTACTGTTGGCAGGGGTGCCAGGATCTCAATAACGGCAGAACAGAATCATAGATCCAATGGCAGGTGAAACAATTTACAGTCAATATAGGTTTTTCCAATGAAAGTGTACCCGAATAAAATCGATGTCCTTTTTTCCCACAAATAGAGCTTTCTTTTGGTGGTATTTGATCATCACTGAGTTTTTTTTTTTTGTTTTTTTTTACGCTCTAAACAAAAATAGGCCAACAATTTTGAAAAAAAAAGATATAATTTTTTACTTTCTGCTATAACACATATCCAAAAAAAAAAAAAAAAAAAATTCTTCATGAATTTAGGCCAATAATATGTATTCTTCTACATATTTTTGGCAAAAAATCCAAATAAGCGTATATTGATTATTTGCAAAATTGATTAGTGCGCAAAAGTTATAGCATCTACAAATTATGGGATAGATTTATGTTTTTTTTTAAATGTTTTTACTAGTAATGGCGGCAATCAGCGATTTTTAGTGGGACTGCAACATTACGGTGGACAAATCTGACCCTAAGTGACACTTTTTGGGGACTAGTGACACCAATACAGTGATCAGTGCTAAGAGGATTAAATGTGTTCCCTGCTATTGTTTTCTAACTGTGTGGGGGATGGACTCAAAGCAAGAACACACAGATCGCTGTCCCTGATTACTAGGAACAGACGATCTCTGTGTACTTCCCTGTCAGAACGGGGATCTGTCTGTGTAAACAAGTTCTGCCTTTCTGTGGCGCTAGCGCGGGTGGCCGGCAAACATTGCGTCTGCCAAACCTGCGGATTGGCTCCCCCGCCGTGCAGCGGCCTGGCACCACAAAACAATGTAAAGGTATGTTGTTTCGCGCAATAGAGCCACCCTGCTGCAGTATATATGCGGTGGGCGGTCTCTAAGGTCTCATACACACTGGCGTTATGAGAAACAAGCTGTAAAGTTAGTACTGGCGCTAGGAAAAAATCTGTGTTAAAACCGTGATTTTAGGCCGTGGCCTGCAGCGCCATGGAGTAGGACACATACAGGGAGAGCTCCGTGCACCCAATCTCCTGCGACAACAATCCTGTGGTGTTACACTCGCTCCCAGGCAACCTAGTCGGGTCCCGGCATTACCCAGTCATCCACTCACCAGGTCACTGCCGAAAAAAGGAACGGAGGCCGCCAGTCAGCCTGGCCAAATTCCACCGCCAGGACACTGAGCAGGCCAAAGATGGCGCCGGTGGCAGCACAGAGGCAGAGCGCACAGCAGCTGACACGGAGAAGATCCTGGAAGCTGTGTCGCTGTGCCAGAGTACTCTCACCACCAAAATAGACAAAATGAAAATAGACATCTCCCTCATCCGGCAGGACATATCTAAACTAAAAGATAGAGTGAAGGAGACGGAGGCATGTGTAGGAGCAGCGGAAGATATTCTTCACCAGCTTCAACACAATACAGAAGAGCTCCAGCGACAATTGCAGCAAATTGTGGAAAAGCAAGATGAAATGGAAAATCGGCCGAGAAGATGCAACCTCCGATTCATAGGACTCCCAGAGAAAGCAGAGGGAATGAAGGCTGAGGATTTTCTGGAGAAGCTGCTTATAACATATGGAAGGGAGGCCTTCTCCGTCATGTTCGCAGTGGAGAGGGCGCACCGTATCCCCGGCCGTCCACCGCCCCTCCACGCACGCTCATCGTAAAATTCTTGAACTTCCGAGACCGGGACAACATTCTTTGGTTATCCAGGGAGAAGGGTAATATTTCCTACGCCAATGTTTACCTGGCCGTATTACCAGACTTCTCCGGCGAGGTCCAGAGAAAAAGATCCCGTTTCCAGGAGGTGAAGAGGAGACTGCGCTCTAAACAGGTGAAATACTCTATGATGTACCCGGCCAGGCTCCGAGTGGAATATGAAGGCCGGGTAAATTTTTTTGAAGACCCCGCGGCAGCATCGGCCTGGATGGACGCACTGCCTTGATGGGGCCCCTCTGTGGTTTATACCTCCCTAGGACCAAACAGCTCAGGTATAGTACTGTCACAATCGGGCGGCTCATGCCGCTTCACCTTCACTGTGGACACAATAAGAAAGGAACATCACCCCTAGATCGCATCTGGACACAGCTGGGAACAGACAGTTCTTAGAACCTTTGGTATGTACAGCCACTGGCAACCGCTATACTGTGGAAAATTACCATTGCCCTAGTATCAAGACCAATGCCAATGACAAACTATGACTTATATCCACAGTGGGGGCTATATATTTGCCGTAGGGCCTGGGGATGCTACCTCCTTAAATCACACCCTTTCATCCTTGTACTGAACTCATCGGGTTGCCGCACTCTGTAACAACAGAGTTGATGGAGCTCTGCATGCATGGAATTGCTCCTCCAGGCTCTGTATAAGGAAGAAATCGCCCCCTTAAGACTTCCTGTTTTGTTATACCAGAATCATGAGCCTACACCAAGACATGGCCCTGGCATGTCGACTCTATTAATTAACTGGCCTCCAGTATGTCCTAACTACTGGTAGATCTTCTTTTGGCTCACAGTTTTGGGTAAAATGCTCACACCAGGTTGGGGTGGTGCTGAGCTGGGAACAATGTTTCGGGCTCCAGTTGAGCCGCAAGTTTATAAATGTTGTGTACACATCATCTGTTATGCAGCGGATGGAGGAAGGAGAAGCAGAAGAGCAACGAGAGCTATGACAGGGGGGAACAAATTGTATCATGGGCGGGCATTTGGGAGGGTGGCATTCCTATGCTTGGTGTATGACTGGGATATTAATGTATAACTATGTCACAATGCTGGGGGCCTGTTCCCCTCCCCCGGGCCGGCCGCCGATGGACACCGGTAAGAATATGGTGGTTTGGATATGGCAGGGTTGAGGTTTGTGACCTGGAATGTCCGTGGGCTGAGAGATAATATGCCTTAAAATTCCTTAAAACCCAGAAAGCGCAGGTTACAGCGCTGACCGAGACCCACGTGACAGGACACTTACAGGCGGCACTGAGACGCCCCTGGATGGGATGGACATTCCATTCAGTCCATACACACCAGTCTCGTGGCGTCTCTTTCCTTGTTGCCAAATCAGTGCCCTTTGAATTGGTGCGGGTGGAGTCAGACCGGGTGGGGAGGTATATATTTACTTATACTATTATTCAGGGAGCCCCCTTGCTGATTCTTGCCTGCTATGTGCCCCCACCGTATAACTCAGAGGTAGTAAACGAGGGCCTGGCCTTCTTGTCCCAGTACCCCGAGGTCCCGGCTGTGTGGATGGGGGACTTTAATATGACCATGTCTCGGCTGCTGGACCGAACGGGGGGGGGGGGGGGTGTGACAGACAGATCCCTTCCTAAGTTCACTAGATTGCACAGAATACTAACTGACTTTGAACTGGTTGATACATGGCGTCACCTTAACCCAACTGATAGAGCTTATTCCTGCTACTCAGCGAGCCATAACACCATGTCACGCATTGATTACATTTTTGTCTCCACAACATTGCTGCCGGTGGGGGGCAGGTTTCGCTCCCAGGATCCTGTCGGACCATGCCCCATATTGGCTTGATCTGGGGCTCCTGGAACCGGCACCGCCCCGCCCATGGAGACTGAACCCATACTGGCTTACGGCACTAGACGACCACGCTGATATAGTTAAGGAGTTTAAGTTTTTCTTCCTCCACAATTCGGGTCACTCCGATTTCGGAGTGGTATGGGAAACTTTCAAATTACATGCCCAAATGGTCCTCACATCCAGAATCAATAGACTTAAGAGAACATCCGGCTCAATTCTGACGACATCGATGGCCGCTCTTTGCGAGATGGAGGCTGAGTATACCCGGCAACCCTCTCCCGAACTGCTGTCAAGATTACAAGTGCATTCCCGGTCTGTGTCCCAGCTACAGATAGAGAAGGCCAAACAACACCTCTTTTTTAGTAAACAACGAATCTTTGAACATGGGGAACGGGCGGGTAAACTACTGGCATATCTGGCCCATATGGACTCTAGTGCCCCGGTGGTAGTCTCGTTAATAACAAGGGAGGGAGAGAGTGTCACTAATGCCGCTAGGGTAGCAGAGGAGTTTAGGGCCTTTTATAAGGACCTATATATTTCCCGCACTACTCATACTAGGCAGGCCACTAAGGCAATTTTAGACCCCATTCCCATACCAAGACTTACACAAGCACAAAATAGGACCCTTGAGGCCCCTATTACTTCGGAGGACATCGCCATGGCAATCTCCCGACTTGCCAGGTCTAAAGCGCCAGGCCCGGACGGGCTGCCTTTAGAGTTTTACAGTACCTATTCTGATATTCTCGTCCCTAAGTTACAGAAACTGTACACTCACATATTCGAATCAGGTAAACTCCCAACAACAATGGCTGAAGCACAGATAATTGTTCTTCCCAAGCCTGGAAAGGACCCCAAGTGCCCTTAGTCCTATAGACCGATCTCCCTATTACCCGTAGATGCCAAATTACTAGCCAAAATATTAGCCATCCGCCTCAACAAGGTCATATTATCCCTGGTACATCCCGGTCAGACGGGATTCATGCCGGGGAAGAATGCAGCCATGAATATTAGACGTCTATTCATGAACCTGCAAGCGACACATGGGAACTCCGGGTCCAGAGTGGTGGTTGCCTTGGATGCGGCTAAGGCATTTGATTCGGTGGAATGGGTCTACCTGGTTGAATGCCTACGCAGATCTGGCTTTGGGCCTCTCTTTGTCAGATGGGTGCAGCTCCTCTACCAATCACCGATGGCCCGAGTTTTCGTAAACGGTCGCCTCTCTGAACCGTTCTCCCTGGGGAGGGGCACCCGTCAAGGGTGCCCTCTTTCTCCGTTACTGTACGCCCTTGCTGCGGAACCTTTAGCCATAGCAATCTGTACCGACCCTAATATCAGGGGCCTTAGCGTGGGAGACAGGATTGAAAAGTTAGGCATGTATGCAGATGACACCATACTATACCTGGCAGACTCAGGTCCATCGCTCAGCACTGCCTTGCAGACTATAGAAGATATAGGCCAACACTCGGGCCTCAGGATAAACTGGTCTAAATCCCAGATCCTGCCCATATATCACTTCCCACCTACCGGACAGGAGGCCGCTCCTATACCTCGCGCATCTCAATTCAAATACTTGGGAGTACTGGTCACAAGGTGCCTTAAGGATTATTATCATTTAAATATAGATCGCCCCTCATCGCCATGGTAAAGAACAAAACCCAAGTCTGGGCCAGGCTGCCACTGGGAGTGATGGGCAGAATAAATATTATTAAAATTATACTCCTGCCCAAAATCCTATACATAATCTGGCACTCCCCACTATATGTCCCGCTCAAATTCTTTAAAATACTAGAGTCCCTACTTAACTCGTTTGTCTGGGGGCGCAGTAGGCATAAATTGGCGTGGAATATTCTTAAAAACCCCACTACCCTAGGGGGGCTGCGCTCCCTGACTTTAGGGACTACTACGTGGCATCTCAGTTATCACACCTATATCACTATGATAAGCAAGAGGCACAGCGATATCAAGCATTAGTCTGTCAACAACCTGACCATCCAGCCTACACCCCTCTGCAATCGATAATCAGGGCTCTACCCAGACCCTCCTCAACTAAGCCTAATGAAGGTATGCTTGCCCATCATCATGAAATTTATTACCTAGCCCTTCGAAAGACTCACACCTCCCCGCTATGGTTCAATACTCAAATTCCAGAAGTGCTAACCATGCCTGATCCCAATATATGGATAGCACAGGGAATACTATATTTACACCAGGTCATGAATGCGGAGGGCCCTAAACCCTTTCAAACCCTTAAGGAGGAGTTCTCCCTCCCTAATAACTTTTTATTCCGGCATTTCCAAATTCGCCATGCCCTAGACACACAATTTAGTGCGGGGAGACCGCTGTTAGAACCCCCTGCCATCATGAATACAATTTTGGGTTCGGAACCTTCTAAACTGATCTCAACATTGTATGCTACACTGTGCCTACCTCAGAGCACAACACTAGCATACAATATAAAAACTAGATGGGAGGAGGTGGTGGGTGCAGTGGAAGATGAAGATTGGGATGAGATCCTCACCAATGTCAAGTTGGTCTCCCCTAAACTTTCTGACAGACTGACCCAACTGTATATACTGCACCAGGCATATTTAACCCCCCCGAGACTCGCAAAATTCCATCCCGAATGTAGCCCTCTCTGTAACCATGCGCGGGGGGACTTCCTCCACCTTATTTGGGCATGCCCGCAGGTACAAAATTTTTGGAAACAAGTAGTGCAATTTTTGCATGACGTAATGGGATCCCCGGTGTTTCTTGATCCTAAAATGTGTCTGCTGGGTCTACATGCCGACCTTGAGTTGGATAAGTTTTCGGACACTTTTATCACTGAGACCCTGTTCGCAGCCAGGAAAACGTTAGCAAAACATTGGATGCGATCACTAGCTCCGGGGATCCAGGACTGGAAAAGGGAGGTGAATGGCACCGTACCATATAAAAAATTGATTTATTGTCATAGAGGTTGTCCGACCAAATACTCTAAAATTTGGGACAGATGGATCGAAGATGGTTTAACATGCGCTTACAATTAAGGGACGGATGTTTAAAAAGTGGATCTCCCCTTGATGCAAAGTACTGGCTGATGCTCTTCCATGTATGTATCTAATGTAACTAATCTATACAACTGTAAATGCCCAACCAAGTGTACACCCTTTTTGTTTTTTTCTGTTGTTTTTTTTTTTGTTTTTCTCTTGCTGCTTTTTCAATAAAAAAAATTAACTTTTCTTCCAAAATAACTTTTTCGTCGTTCTCTTTTTGTTTTTTTTTTT
>BLSH010537001.1:512651-523427 GCA_018402905.1 Glandirana rugosa | reverse complement strand
GGGGGGGTTCCAGGCTTAGTAATAGCCTAAGTAGAACCGAGTTCAGGGGGTAGTATTGGAGGTAGGAGTGATAGGCCGAATAAAGAATTTAAATCCAAGGCAAGTAGTGTAACATGTCCTATATGCAAACGAGGATTACCCAGCAAGGAAACAGTAGGTGTCCAGACAAAACTACGTGGCTTGTTCACTAATGCCAGGAGTTTGGCAGGCAAGATGGGAGAACTAGAGTTGCTACTGTACGAGGAGGAATTAGACTTTGTGGGAATTTCGGAGACTTGGTTCAACAGCTCCCATGATTGGCTGGCTACAGGGAGGGGTATGCCTGTATATAAAAAATGACGTACAAATAAATGTGAGAGATGACATTACTAGTGGATCTGGGGAGGAAGTTGAAGCCTTATGGGTAGAGCTACAAAGGGAAGATACCAGGGGGAAAGTAATACTGGCAATATGCTATAGGCCCCCTAATCAGAGGGAGGAGGGGGAGGCGGACCTCCTATCGCAATTTGGAATAGCGGCTAGGATGGGAAGTGTCATTATAATGGGGGATTTTAATTATCCAGATATTGACTGGGAGGAAGGTACTGCCCATTCAGCTAAGGCTCGCCATTTCCTAAATGTCCTGCAGGACAATTTCATGGGTCAAATGGTAAATGCACCAACAAGAGAAAAAGCATTATTAGACCTTCTGATTACTTACAACACAGACCTGATCACAGACGTGGAAGGGGCAATCTACTAAATAGCGATCATAGGTCAATTAGTTTCAGTATAAATTACACAAATAGGAAACATAAGGGGAATACAAAGACACTGAATTTTAAGAGAGCCAACTTCCATAAACTATGCTCCTTTCTGGAAGATGTTAGCTGGGATAAAATTCTAGGAACAATGAGCACGGAGGAAAAATGGGAGTGCATCAAGAACATACTAAACAAAGGTATTAGCGTATCCCAACGGAAAATAAATTTAAAAGAGCTAATCAAAGACCAGAATGGCTTAACACTGACGTAAAGGCACACATAAAAGCAAAGGAGAAGGTCTTCAAAAAATACAAGGCTGAGGGGTCTCTGTCAGATTTTCATATTTATAAAACACGCAATAAGGAATGCAAAGGTGCAAACAGAGCAGCTAAGGTAAAACATGAAAGACACATTGCTGAGGAGAGTAAAAAGAATCCCAAGAAATTCTTTAAGTATATAAACTGTAAGAGAGGGAGGTCAGATCATATTGGCCCCATAAAGAATGATGAAGGTAAACTGGTTACAAAGAATGGAGAAATGGAAAGAGGTGTTAAGCTCATTTTTCTCCTCCGTATTCGCAAAGGAAACGGGGGGTTCAATTATTCAGAACTACAATGCTGGTCCTCACGGCACGTCACAGGAAGCACCCTCATGGCTAACTGAGGATAATAACACTAATAAGTCACAGGGACCAGATGGCTTACACCAGAAGGTCCTTAAGGAACTTAGTCAAGTGCCAGACCTTTGTACCTAATCTTTAAGAGAAGTTTTCTGACTGGTATGATACCAGCTGATTGGAAGAAAGCCAACGTAGTATCAATATATAAAAAAGGACCAAGATATATCCCTAGGAACTACAGACCAGTTAGCTTAACACCAATAATTTGCAAGCTCTTGGAGGGAATAATAAGGGATTATATACAAGATTATTGTAACGAGAACGGTATCAGCAGTAATCAACATGGTTTCATGAAGGATCGTTCTTGCCAAACCAATCTATTAACTTTCTATGAGGAGGTGAGCTGCCATCTAGATAAGGGAAGGCCTGTAGACATGGTTTATCTGGATTTTGCAAAAGCATTTGATACAGTTCCCCATAAACTTTTATGATACCAAGCTAAGCAGAGCAATAAATTCTCCACAGGATGTGGAAACCTTGCAAGAAGATCTGAATAAATTAATGGGATGGGCAGACAAGTGGCAAATGAGATTTAACGTAGAAAAATATAAGATAATGCATTTGGGTACCAAGAACATGAACTCAAACTACTCACTAGGGGGAGAGCCTCTGGGGGAATCAAAGCAATACCAAGCTGCTGCAAGCAAAGATAAAGTGTTGGCATGCATCAAGAAAGCGATCAACTCCAGGGATAAAACAATAATTCTCCCACTATACAAGTCTCTCAGTGGAGCAATCCCTAATAATTGAGCAAGTAAAGAGGCACATTAATGCACGTACTAGAGGAGAGGGTCAGAGATAGCAGATATACTCCAGGAGAGGGTCAGAGATTGCAGACATGATACAGAAGAGGGTCAGAGATTGCAGACATATTACAGGAGATGGTTAGAGACTGCAGACGCAGTACAGGAGACAGAGATCTCTGCACTCACTACAGCCAGTCTGTCCTGAGCATACAGGCTGTATAGGGTGGGTTTAGAATGTCAGTGGAGCTCCCGACCCCACCCCCTCTATACTGGCTGAGGAATAAAGGGGTCTGGGGGCAGGTTTCCACTCAGATCACTGCTCTCACTACATCCGCTCTGTTCCGAGCATACATGCTGCATGGGGCAGGGTCACAGCATCAGTGGATAAAAGAAAAAAAATGCCCATTTAGACTCCTGGGATGTATGGCATGATTTTGGCCTAAGCCAGAAACCAGGAAGCAACTAAAGAAATGTGAAAAAAAGCCTAGTATACCTTCCTATCCTATCTACGAATGATAGCAACATAAGGATTAAAAATAATTCATGTTGACTTGTGTTTAGTTTCACTTAAAGTAGTAAAGACTAATTCAAACATAGATGAAAGACAGCAGTAAGGTGCTTAAAATTAGGGCTGGCCATACACACACACATTTATATATTTATTTTTTACAGACACACTATACAGGGCAGAAGGAAGAATCTCCCGCTGCAGCTATTGTATTCTGACAGCCATCGCAGCTCCTTCAATGTTAAAAGATTAGAACTTTAGGCCCTTGTCAGATGGGCAATCCATCTGTCCATTTTTCATCTGCCTGTTGATGGAAAAATGGACAGCAAAGTATTCCTATGGTCAAACGAATGTAAATGGATCTTGTAAGTTCACGTCAGTTGCCGGCTGGGTAGGGGGCAGTCTAGTGCATAATTCAGTGCGCTGCACTGTCTTTTTTTTGTTTTGTTTTTTACAAGCTTTATTTGAAGTGCAAAAAACTTTAACTTCATTCAGTGCAATGTCAGGCGGTCTGATGCACTGTGCTGTCTGACTTTGCAGTGCAATGTGGACCAGTGCACTGTGATAAAATGCAGCATGCTATGCTGCGTTGCAGTGTGAATGGGACACAGGAAACAATTGTTTCCTGTGTGTCCTTGTGTTGATGGGTGTTTTATGTTAAAAAACTGAACAAGTCTGCATTTTGGTTCCATTTAAAAAACAGATGCTGGCAAAAAACGGATGTAAATGGAACCTGTTTTTTCCTAGCAAAAATGTGGCGGATGATGCTTGTGTGAAAGGGGTGTTAGACTGTCAAGTCTCAAATATTTTCTGACAAAATATATATATATTTTTTTTTTATTTAGAGCCTGTATAAAGCCCTCAAATTCTGACCAGGGTTGAACCCCAGTGTTCAGCAGGCCGATGCCAGAATCGCAGTGATCAGTAAAACCAGGCAAGAGTGAACGGTCTTCCTTCATGCACAGACATATAGAATTCTACAAAGCATAGTTTACAATGTCATGTACAGTATCTCACAAAAGTGAGTACACCCCTCACATTATTGTAAATATTTTATTATATCTTTTCATGTAACAACACTGAAGAAATTACACTTTGCTACAATATAAATTAGTGAGTGTACAGCTTGTATAACAGTGTAAATTTGGTGTCCCCTCAAAATAACTCAACACACAGCCATTAATGTCTAAACCACTGGCAACAAAAGTGAGTACACCCCTAAGTGAAAATGTCCAAATTGGGCCCAATTACCCACTTTCCTTCCGCGGTGCCATGTGACTCGTTAGTGTTACAAGGTCTAAGGTGTGAATGGGGAGCAGGTGTGTTAAATTTGGCGTTATCGCTCTCAATCTCTCATACTGATCACTGGAAGTTCAACATGACACCTCATGGCAAAGAACTCTGAGGATCTGAAAAAAATAATTGTTGCTCTACATAGAGATGTGGCCTAGGCTATAAGAAGATTGCCAAGACCCTGAAACTGAACTGCAGCACGGTGGCCAAGAACATACAACGGTTTAACAGGACAGGTTCCACTCAGAACAGGCTTCACCATGGTCGACCAAAAAAGTTGAGTGCATGTGCTCAGCGTCATATCCAGAGGTTATCTTTGGGAAATAGATGTATGAGTGCTGCCAGCATTGCTGCAGAAGTTGAAGGGGTGGGGGGTCAGCCTGTCAGCGCTCAGACCATACGCCACACACTGCATCAAATTGGTCTGCATGGCTGTTGTCCCAGAAGGAAGCCTCTTCTAAAGATGATGCCCAAGAAAGCCCGCAAACAGTTTGCTGAAGACATCTAGACTAATGACATGGATTACTGGAACCATGTCCTGTGGTCTCATGAGACCAAGATAAACTTATTTGGTTCAAATGGTGTCAAGCGTGTGTGGCAGCAACCAGGTGAGGAGTACAAAGACAAGTGTGTATTGTCTACAGTCAAGCAAGGTGGTGGGAGTGTCATGGTCAGGGACTGCATGAGTGCTGCCGGCACTGGGGAGCTACAGTTCATTGAGGGAACCATGAATGCCAACATGTACTGTGACATACTGAAGCAGAGCATGATCCCCCTCCCTTTGGAGACTGGGTCACAGGGCAGTATTCCAACACGATAATGACCCCAAACACACCTCCAAGATGACCACTGCCTTGCTAAAGAAGCTGAGGGTAAAGGTGATGGACTGGCCAAGCATGTCTCCAGACCTAAACCCTATTGAGCATCTGTGGGGCATCCTCAATCGGAAGGTGGAGGAGCGCAAGGTCTCTAACATCCACCAGCTCTGTGATGTCACCATGGAGGAGTGGAAGAGGACGCCAGTGGTAACCTGTGAAGCTCTGGTGAACTCCATGCCCAAAAGGGTTAAGGCAGCGCTGGAAAATAAAATAAAGGGCACACAAAATATTGACACTTTGGGCCCAATTTGGACATTTTCACTTTGGGGTGTACTCACTTTTGTTGCCAGAGGTTTAGACATTAATGGCTGTGTGTTGAGTTATTTTGCGGGGACAGCAAATTTACACTGTTATACAAGCTGTACACTCACTTCTTTACATTTTCTGTAGCAAAGTGCAATTTCTTCAGTGTCACTCCACATTGCACATGTTCCTGGATGCCCTCTCAAGGATTTGGGTGCTGCAGCAATTGCCAGCTGGGAACTGGTTTAGAAAGTCACAATGGAAATGCCTGCCAGCACACCATGGATCGACAAGGTAGTGCCCAAAACGGGTTTTTATTGCACGATCACAGCAGAGCAAAACCTGTTTTGGACGCTACCTTGTCAATCCATGGTGTGCTGGCAAACATTTACATTATTTTTTCAGTGTTGTCACATGAAAAGATAGAATACAATATTTACAAAAATGTGAAGGGTGTACTCACTTTTGTGAGAAACTGTATATCCATTTGCTGACCAGCCGCTGCAGGTAGGCTCTAATGCGCAAATCACCGTAGCTGTACGGCGGCAACCCAATAAATATACGCCTATTGTGATTTTTTTTTACCAAAAATATGTAGAAGAATGCATATCGGCCTAAACTGAGGAATACATTTGTTTTTATATTTATTATAGCGAAAAGTAAAAAAAAAAAAAAAAATGTTTTTTTCAAAATTGTCAATCTTTGTTTATAGTGCAAAAAATAAGAAAAATGCAGAGGTGATCAAATACGACCAAAAGAAAGCTCTATTTGTGGGGAAAAAAAGGATGTCTATTTTGTTTTGGTACAGCGTTGCACGACCGCACAATTGTCAGAATAAGAAAATTGTATAATGTATGGCCAGCTTAAGTGTCAACCTTTCTCATGTTTGGTGTCCTTCCTCCACTTCCTGGCTTACAAGAAGCTGGAGAGGATTTATATTGTCCATTATTGCAGCTGCTTCTGCAATACAGTGAAGCAACGTATTGTGAAAGGAAGGAAGAGGGGGAGGTGTTCAGTCTGACTTAACCCCACACCCTTCTTCCCCTTACAGTGTCCAAGGTATGCTACCCCCCCCCCCCCCCCCAAGTAGCAGCAGCAACATATACAGCTGAATGAGGCTGAAAGAGTGTTTGCTTCTCTGCAATGCAACATTAACACTTGTTAGGAGCAGGGACGTGCAGTCAGGGGAGGCAGGTGAGGCTATGGATATTAAAAAAAAAAAAAAAAAATCGACTTTGAGGGTTGTAGCTCGGCGACCTGTGGTCACAGAGACCCCAAATTTGGCGGGTAAGTTGAAGTCATACCCCACCACTGGTAAAAATTTGAGGCTGCTATCATCTATGGTTCCAGAGATACGAGGCTCCTTGCGCGGTCTATCAGAAGCTACATACAGAGCGGCCAGTTTAATTACAAGCTGACACACTGTGCTTGCAGCAGATTGAGAGGCAGGGGCGGCCCAAGCCCTTAGAAAGGCAAATAAACATTTGCCTTTCTAACACAGAATCACTCTCTGCCAATCAGTAAGCGCCAGTATGTTACCGGTTGCCTGATTGGCGGAGAAGACGGGCGATCCTATTGGAGGTCTTTCTCAGGGAGGAGGCGGATGTCGCCGGAGCACAGACAGCATGCTCCCCGGACTCTGCTCTCGCTGCCTGTGCTTGCTGCCTGCTCATAGATGGGTTAAGTGCGGGACTTTGATGTCCCGACTGCCCGGGGGGAGGGGGGAGTCTGTCAGTGCTGCTAATACCGCACATGTGTTACTGGCTGCTAATACCCCACCTGTGATACTGGCTGCTAATACCCCACCTGTGATACTGGCTGCTATATACACACCATCTGTGATACTGAGCTGTATACTGTGTCCTGTGATGCTAGGGCTGTATACTGTGTCCTGTGATGCTGAGCTGTATACTGTGTCCTGTGATGTTGAGCTGTATACTGTGTCCTGTGATGTTGAGCTGTATACTGTGTCCTGTGATGCTGAGCTGTATACTGTGTCCTGTGATGCTGAGCTGTATACTGTGCCCTGTGATGCTGAGCTGTATACTGTGCCCTGTGATGCTGAGCTGTATACTGTGCCCTGTGATGCGGAGCTGTATACTCTGCCCTGTGATGCCAAGCCGTATACTCCTGACACAATATGTGGAATACAAGGTATTGAGTGGGTGTATTCTACAAGGGGTGGGGATTATAAGTAGGAGGAGTCAAAAAGGAAGGGCGGGGCCTGGCACCCCCCCATTCTAAAACTTCACCAGCTGCCACTGCTGAAAGGATGAGCTCACAGTGTCTCTCCTCACTTCTTGTCAGAGGCACCGAGCTCAATGGACAGCTTGGAGCCTTATCCAATGGTAAAGCACCATTGGCTCAAGCTGTCCAATAAAAATGCTGCAGTGGAGGCACGCCTCACTGCAGTGTCATAGAAGGGGCAGGTGTCTAAAAGACAAATGCTCCCTTCCAGCCCAGCCCTCTTAACTACAAGGAAAAAACAGGTTTATGTGTATAAGATTTACCCATAATACCGTGTTTTTCTCACAGTTACGAAGGAGAATCTTCTGCTGCTAAAAAGGTACTGTTTTACTCAAGCTAAATCATATATTAATATGCTATGTTATAAGATAATTATTTATTTATTCACAGTGAAATTAATGGTTTGAAGTTATAACTTCAAACTTCATTAATTTGTCCATTAAGCCACCTGCTTGAGTACAGTTATTGAAAATATAGTAAATTACCTTAAAAATAAAATATAATAATTATTTGTATATTACCTACTTATGGTAATTACCCCCTTGCCACACGGGCCAATTCTGACACTTCTCTCCTACGTGTAAAAATCATAATTTTATTGCTAGAAAATAACTCCATTTCCTCCCATGCTCCAAAAACATGCTAGTAGGTTAAATGGTTCCTTTAAAAATTGTCGCCAGTATGTGTGTATGTATAGGAGAAAGGGACATTAGATTGTAAGCTACTTGAGGGCTACTTGATGTGAACAAACACAGCATGTAAAGCGCTGCATAAATTGTCAGCACTATATAAATAATTGTAACAAATAAATATGCCTATCCTTAAGATAACTTCAGCTTAAATAATATGAAAGAGAGATACCTGCAGACTGCACTCCTGTCGCTAACAGAAAAGTATGCATATACTGAAGAGAAGTACCTCAGATCAATACATGCTTTGGAAAAAGTCCATCATGCCTTCAAAATGAATTGGTTTAAGAAATGTGTACAAAGTCTTTTTAATAGCAGAGTCAACATGCCATTCTTATAGGACCTTAGACTTGCACTATACCATATTCAATTATTAACAACAGAACATAATGTACTGAATAACACAAAGAAAACCTCCTTGCCATAAATCTTTGCTTTAGCCATACAAATACCTCTGAAAGCCACATTATTTTTTTAAACAGGAAACCACAATGCTCATAAAATCTAATGTGTTGGGAAAATATACCGCAAGAAAACATGCAGGTAAATGGGTGGTGCTGTTTCATCCCCAGACCGCAAAGGTTTCTTCAAAGCCCTATGCATACAAAAACCAAACCAATTCCAAAACTCAGTTTCAGTTTCTAGGTGGTTATCAAAACACTAGCCAGTTGAACAAACAGCAGAAACAGATACAGAATTTGAATACCTGCCAAGAGAATTATTGTAAGCCATGTACTCCTTCCAGGGCTAAACAACTGCATGGCATAATAGGATGGCACTTTTCACAGCATGCAATCCTGCAAATGTGTAACTGCTCCACTTCCTGGACTATTTTTGGGATACTAGTGAGGATAATTACATTCATGACTTCCATCCTTCGCTTTCATCCTCCAGCAAGCCCACCTCCAGCCAGCTTACAGAGCAGACAGTCCCACAACAACCTAATCTGGTGCAGCTGTGCATAGTAACCAATCAGCTTCTAAAGTGGTTGTTCAATTAAACTTTGATATTAAAATCTAGAAACCGATTGGCTACTATGCACAGCTACAGTTGTTCCTGGAGCCAGCTTGAGCCATAGTAATGTAGGAGATGGAGGGAGAAACTACCGAGTATGGCGGGGCAGTGAAACAGCGGTTTCTCAAAACATGGGCTGCTGTAAAGGGGAGTATATTCACTTTTCTTTTAGTAGGTATAGTATTTTCTACAAGTGTCCTCGTGCTGACAAGGTCACTTTAGCCACTTGTCTACTAGGAATTTCATCCCCTTCCTGCCCAGGCCAATTTCCAGCTTTCAGTGCTGTCACACTTTTAATGACAATTGCGCGGTCATGCGACATTGTATCCATATGACATTTTTATCATTTTTTTCAATGCAAATTTAGCTTTATTTTGGTGGTATTTAATCACCACTAGGTTTTTTATTTTTTGCTAAATACATGAAAAAAGACCGAAAATGTTCAAAAAAACAAACATTTTTCATAGTTTGTTACAGTATAACGTTTTGCAAACAGCTAATTTTTCTTCTTCACTGATGTGCCCGGATGAGGCTGTACTGATGGACACTGGTAGGTGGCACTGATTGGCAGCACTGGTGGACACTGTTGCGACTGCACTGATAATAAGTGTCCTGATTATCAGCGTAGATGTCCCTTTCACACAAGCGGTTATCGGCTCTCCTCTCCTTTCCTCACACTAACAGCGTGAGGAAATGAGGGCCGATAACAGACTTGTGTTTACATTGTGATCAGCTGTAACTGGACACAGCTGATCACGTGGTAAAGAGCTGCTGATTGGCTTTTTCCCCCAATCTGTTAACAGTGGTCACAGAGCATTATGGGCGCAATCATGGGGGGGACATCATATGACACCCTCCCAGAACTGCCTGGCCGCACTATAGCCGACATTCAGCTATAGCATGGTCACCAAGTGGTTAAAATAGATTTGTAGATAAGTGCACAATTAGAACTGAAAAATGATTCAAAAGCTGAATACTCACCTCAGCTCCAGTGATGTGGTGTCCTCAAGCTTCCTGTCCGGCCGCCTTCCAGGTCTAGATCGCTGGCCGTTGTCAGTGGTCAGGAGGGGATGACGTCACCCCCATGCATGCGCGGGAGTTCCACCAGATTCAGTATTGCCAAATTCATACAGTGAGCTGTGCATGTGCGGCTCACTATACTGGGGCAGACACGCAGGTAAGTAGTTTTAATGCAGAACAGACAAAGCATGGTTCTTCTGCATAAAAAATCCTGCCTGTTCTACAATTTTATTTCCTGAGGCTACTGTTCCACTTTAATGACTTGAAAAGAAAAGGATAGGAAAAAAGGGATTTTATTATAACTTACCGTAAAATCCTTTTCTCTGAGTTCACTGACAGACGCAGCCTTCTTATGACACGTGGGTTATGCTCATATTACTAGGAGTAGACTAGGCAAAAATAAAACAAAAGCATAGGTTGGCCCCTCCCAGGGGGCCGTCCTCACCTTAGCATATAATCCCCCTGCTCTGCATAGCACATCAGTTCGTAACAAGCCGTACAAACTCAACACAGAGGGGTGGGTGCTGCGTTTGTCAGTGAACTCAGAGAAAAGGATTTTACGGTAAGTTATAATAAAATCCCTTTTACTCTTCCGTTCTCCTAAAATGCCATTCAATATTATTTTAGGGAAAAAAGGATAGGAAAAGAAAAGTTCAGTAATTTCACCTTGTCATCGGAGTCCTTTATTTTAACATCTTGTCCGTCCTAAAAAATAC
>BLSH010537001.1:491075-511463 GCA_018402905.1 Glandirana rugosa | reverse complement strand
TGGGCCCCTGAGACAGTAGGTCTTCGCGAAGTGGAAGACGCCACGGAACATCTGTCACCATCCGTACTACGTCGGCGTACCAAGGACGCCGAGGCCAATCCGGAGCTACCAGGATTGTCGGGATTCCCTCTGCTTCTATCCTGCGCAGAACCCACAGTAGAAGCTTTAGAGGAGGAAAGATGTACAGAAGCCGATACCGACCCCAGGGCGCTACCAGTGCGTGTGAGGCGACCGCCAACGGATCTTTTGTTCTGCACACAAAGGTCTGTACCTTGTGATTGAACCTGGAGGCCATGAGGTCCACCTCTGGCGTGCCCCACTTGAGGCAAATCTGGCGGAACACTTCTGGATGTAGGGACCATTCCCCCTGATCCAGAGCCCGGCGGCTGAGAAAGTCCGCCTGCCAGTTTTCCACGCCTGGGATGTAGATTGCAGAGAGAGCTGGCACGTGAAGTTCTGCCCACCGAAAGATCAGAGCCGCCTCCGCGGCTGCTGCCGAGCTTCTTGTTCCGCCCTGATGGTTCACATATGACACAGCCATGGCATTGTCCGACTGAACCCGGACAGGGAGGCCTCGCAGCCTTTCTGACCAACGTGACAGACAAAGTCTGATCGCTCTCAGTTCCAATATATTTATTGGAAGACAAGCTTCCCGCACTGACCAACGACCCTGGGCAGAGAACTGACCCAGGACCCCTCCCCAGCCCGATAGGCTGGCATCCGTCGTTACTATCGACCAATTGAGGGGGAGAAAACATTTTTCCAACTTTAGGGCCGGAGCCCGAATCCACCAAATCAAGGATCCTCGGGACTGATGATCCAACCTGATCAGTCTGTCTAGGGATAGGGGGGATTTGTCCCATTGTGACAAAATCGCCTTCTGCAAGAGCCGAGTGTGACTCTGGGCGTAAGGTATCACTTCGAAAGTCGACACTATGAGCCCCAACACTCGCATACAGAACCATAAGGTGGACCACTGGCGTGATAACAGGGTTCGCACTGCTGCCTGAAGTGTCAGGAGCTTGTTTGGTGGTAAAAACACCCTTGCCTGCACCGTGTCCAGAATCAGACCCAGGTATTCCAGCCGGCAGGATGGAGTCAACGATGATTTCTGCAGGTTGATCAGCCAACCGAACTCTTTTAACGTTGACACCGTGACTGGTAATGCAGGTCCCTCACTGTGAAGCGTAGAAAACGCTGGTGACTGTGACAAACTGGAACATGGAGATACGTGTCCCTGATATCCAGGGACGCCATGAATTCCCCTTGGTGCAGGGCGGCCACGACCGAGCGGATGGACTCCATCCTGAATCTCTTCGGTTTAATGCCTTCAGGTCCAGAACTGGCCTGACACTGCCCTTTTTGGGCACCACAAAGAGGTTTGAGTAAAACCCGTGAAATCTTTCCGCTATGGGTACCGTTACAATCACCCCCTGTTCGGCAAGCGCCCGAACGGCGCCTAGAAGCGCCTCCCGACGCCCCTGAGGGAGTCTCAAGTTTGAAGGGAAGAACCTTTCTGGGGGCAGATAGATTAATTCTATCCTGTACATGGAGGACACCACCTCCAGTACCCACCAATCGGTGATGCGGGCAGTCCATCTGTCTGCGAACCCCAGCAACCGGCCCCCCACCCGTGAGTCGGGCGGGGGCAAACCATCATGTGGAGGTTGATTTACCCTTCCCTTTTTCGGACTTATGCTGCCAGGGCCTTTTACTGGGTCCAGCGGAAGCCTTACTGGACTTGTAGCCCTTACCCGCTGAGCCGGGTGCCCGAAAAAACTTCTTCTGACCTGAAGAAACAGGGCCCTGCCTACAGCGAAAATCCCGCCGCTTTGGCTCTGGAAGGAAAGTACTCTTCCCTCCCGTGAATCTTTAATGATTTCATCCAACTGTGGGCCAAACAGATGCCCTCCCTGAAAGGGAAGATCTGCAAGAGCTTTCTTTGAAGCCTGGTCGCCCGACCAAGAGCGGAGCCACAGCACCCTCCTGATAACAATTGCAAAAACAGACATTTTTGACAATATGGGAAGAAGGTCCAAAGCAGCATGGCATATGTAGCAAAGACCCTCTTCCAAATGTTGTGCCCGCTGCACCTCAGCCTGTGCACATTCACAAGTTAAACCAGTGTGCAGTGTGGCAGCGTGCTCGTGAAGAGATTGTGCCGCCATCGCAGCCGATAGAGCTGGCCACATGGCTGACCCAGCCAACAAGAACAGTGCCTTAGACACTGCCTCCGTGTGTCGATCAGCCGCCTCCTTAAAAGACAGAGACCCTTCCAAGGGAATGGTCGTTGCCTTATTCAGACGGGCCACTGGGGGGTCCACCTTTGGGGAAGCCCATCTCTTAGTAAAGCTATCCTCAAAGGGGTAGCGAACAGCAAATCTTTTAGGAAAAGCAAAGGAATTTGGTGGCCGCAGCCATTCCTTGAACACCGCCTGTTCAAACACCTGATCATAAGGGTAAGCCCTAGGGGACCTAGGGGGTTTAAGTGATCCACAAATATATGTGGACTCATGCGACTCCCCTGCTTGGTCAAGCCGCATGGAGTCGCGGATATCAGAGCGGCCACTACCGCTTTATCACCTTCGCCTTCTGAGGGCAGTTCACCCTCGGATAGGTCCACAGGTGTGACCACTGTGGTGCTTTCTGGATCCGAATCCGCCCCTGAGGAAAGGGGGGGGTGGGCGTTTTTTGGGCCCCGCCCGGGTAAAGAACTCCCCAAATACAGCCCTCAGCTGTTCCAGGGACACCAAGGTTCCCGGGGTGGATTGTTGATCCGCAGGTACACCTGCCATAGCCTTGCCATAGCCTTGCCGGCCTCTGACATACCAGCCTTCCGGCACCCCCACTGTGTGACCCTCTACCCCACCAATCAGCCAGGGAGACCAGGGATAATTGCACCCACCGCTACCAGCATCCAGGGAGAGCCAGCTATACTTGCTGTTTTTAAATGCCTCAGCACTTGTGACCGGAATGAGCAATGCCCAAAAATCCACTGCACTTCAAGAGCCTGCACCACAGAGTGTCAGCCACGTTGTCCAAGTGAAACCGGAAGTACTAATTCCGTTTATATCACTTCCTGTTCCCTCTGCTTCTAATACCAAAAACGACCACTGGGGGCCGCCAGAGGACAGGCTGAAAACCACATGTGGTTACCTAACAATGGATGCTGTCATTAACACAAGCAGAGCTTATAGCAAAATGGTGTGGTCGGCAGACGAACGATGATCCACACCGAATGGCGGTGAACCGCTTAATGCAGTGCTCTGAACGGTCAGTGCATGGTGCGGTACTGCGGGAGGGGGGGGGGAGTGGGGGGAATGGGAGATAATCCTCAATCCTCAAAGGGGTACCACCCAGTGTGTCCCCACTAACGGACCCCCACCGGCCGGCTACCACAGAAGCTGCCCAGGTGCCCACTCTCCGCACCCCTAGGACGGAAGAGGGGTCCACTCACCACTCACGGGCGCAGCGGGTAGCTACCCGGAGCAGACTTACCTCCCCATAGAGAGGCATGCTGCTGGCCAAGCCCGTGGACAGTTACAAAACCAGTCACTGGGCTCTAGTGGGTTTTAGCCACTGGCCGCCCGCACGGAACGGGCGCTATGCGGCGGGCCCCTGCTAAGGGTAGCTCGCATAGTGTCGGCCGGACTGGGGAAAGTTTTTGGATTCTAGATATCCTCTATACCACCAGCCAGCTTCTTGATAGCAGTCTTCATCAGAAAAAATCTTCAGGAGACCGCAGATCCCATAGGGAACCAGGTCTACTCCTTGCACTAGGCAATTTAAAACTGATGTGCTATGCAGAGCAGGGGGATTATATGCTAAGGTGAGGAACGGCCCCCTGGGAGGGGCCAACCTATGCTTTTGTTTTATTTTTGCCTAGTCTACTCCTAGTAATAGGAGCATAACCCACGTGTCATAAGAAGGCTGCGTCTGTCAGTGAACGGAAGAGTAACATGTTTTTGCTTTTATATGTTTGCCTAGAGTTTTGAAACTCTACCAAAACTGTGATATCTTTATTACTGGGGTGTTAGAATCTTCTTAAAAGCTCTGCCAGCTAACCTATTTTGTCAATTAAAAACCGGATGGGTGGCAGATGTGGGGGAGCTGGAGGATGAAGAATGGGATGATGTGCTAGAATCATGTAAGATAGTCTCCCCAAAACTCTGATCGCTTCACTCACTTGTTTATTTTGCCTAGAACCTACCTAACTCCCTAAATCATCTATCTAGGTACCAGCCGCATTATAGTCCTTTGTGGCCCAGATGTAGTGAGCCCAGCAGCACTTTTTACAATTTGATTCGGTCATGCCCGGTCATTCCAAGCTATTGGTCACAGGTGGTTGGATTCCTACATGATAGAATGGGCTCTCCATTAACCCTGTGCCCCAAGCAGTGCCTCCCCAAACCAGACAGTGACAAACATCTACATATTTTCTTGCAAAAAATGCTTTTTATGGCTAGAATATTGATTGCTAGGGTATGGCTCAGGACCTCATCCCCAACAGTCCAGAATTGGGTGGCTGCTGTTAATGTAGAACTATGAGCAAAACTTTTCTTTTCATTTTGGATAGAGTAAGGATGGGTTATATATAACTGCTGTCATTTTTTTTTCATCATCTGTGTCCCATTGGGGAGATTTCCCTTCGCTTCCTGTCCCATAACCAAACAGGACTGAGAGTATATCTCTGCAAATTAAAGGAATTTTTGGGGACCCCTAGCTCACGGGAACTAGTGTCCCCATTGGAAGATTTCCCATCTATTACTTTTCTGGGGACAACCCCAAAAATTGGGGTTTTCTTTTTACTTTCAATGATAATAGTAAACAGGACAAATAGAGAGGGGGATTCTCCTTAACAGGGGGCACAGACAGCAATAAAAACTGACACTCTATCCAAAACTAAAAAAAAAAAAGTTTTGCCTTTAGTTATACTTTAACCGTACACTGCCATACAAGAAAGTTATTTACATCCATAGAGGGTGCCTGGTTAAATATCATAAGATCTGGCACAGAAGGCTAGAACATACCTCTACATGTATTGACGATGACTCAGTGGTTACACAACTGTCTACTTCATGTATACATCAGATCACCTGCTGCATTTACTTAAATTATAAAACCACGAGCTACCAGCTATCTAACAACTGGTATTATTGCTGAAAATGTATAGGTTATTGTAATACTGAACTATATGACTATAGGTACTACATACTTTGTTGCCTTTCATTAGATTGCCTTGCATACGAGCACTTCTGATTTTTTGTTTTATATACGGATTTTATTTTTATATATTAGAATCATCCTTCCTTTTTTGATCTTTGTAATGGTGTTTATCTTCTCAGGTTTCTCTTCTCAATAAAGAGTTTGTTTGATTTAAATAAAAAGCTCTGCCAGCTTTTTAATTATTGCCCAGTATTGCATTGGGGACATTTCCAATCATGCCGCCTGGACAGGAAACATGGGAAAACCTTTATAACAAAGACACAAGCAGCAATAAAAAAGTTTTATTTTCCATATAGCAGAGAAAAGTTATAAGCCATAAAGACTATATAGAACTAAAAAGATGTAAAAGAAAAAAAAGACAACTTGCCTCCTTTTCGTGTTCCGTATGGTAGGTCTATCCTGTTGCTGCCAAGAATTGCAGACTGCCTCTTATAGTTTTCACACATAAACGGCTCAATATCAGATGCACTGTGGAACAGCAGCTTTATTAATAAAAGTGCTTAAAAATGGCTAGCATTACACAAATTATTACATTGCATTGCATAGAACATACAAAAGCAAACTAAGAAAGTACCACAAGCAAACTATGGTGTGGACTAGTTCTGCCAGAACTGGCCTGAGATGAAAACGTCAAAGATTCCTTGGCACTAATATAACACAGTTTAAATGATTAAAACAAATAGGAAAATTGGAGAGTTGGTCACGTAAAAAAAATTTTCTTTCGTTTTCTTGAATTTTGAGTTTGATTTACCATACACCACATTAAAGTAAAACTATTGGCAAAACTTTTTTTTCCCATTTTGGATAGAGCAACATGGGGTTATAACCTCTGATTGTTTTTTGCATCTGTGTCCCATTTCAGAGATTTCCCTTCACTTCCTGTCCCATAGCTAAACAGGAAGTGAGAAGAAATCACTGTAAATTAAGAGAATTTCTTGAGGACCCCCAGGTCAGCAGAACTAGTGTCCCCATTGGAAGATTTCCCCTCTATTACTTTTCTGGGGACAACCCAAAGTTGGGGTTTTCTTTTACTTTTACTTTCACTTTCAATAATAATGGTAAATATGGCAAATAGAGAGGGTGAATCTACATAACGGGGGCACAGACAGCAATAAAAACTGACAGGGGTTCTAATCCCTCTCCACTCCATCCAAAACCAAAAAAAAAAAGTTTTGCCTTTAGCTATATATTTTAAGCCCTTGCCTATATACTCCAATTCGAGGGGGGCAACTGCTTCAGGTAGATAGTCATCCCCAACAAGTACAGTATATTTATGCATACATCACAGTAGGGCTTTGTAACCACATCCATCCCCCAAGCCTCAAAAGCAGTACAGACATGACTTTCGATCTCCCAATTACCTTGAGTTAAAGGAAGGAAGAGTCAGAAGAGGACAAAACCCTCTTAGGTTCGGTTCACACCTATGCAGTTTGCTTTTGATAGTTTCTGCATTTTACTGTGCGTTCTTGCACACGTGGTTTTGCCGTGATTTGTGATTTGCATATTACTATATTTTTTGTTTATTGGCCAATTTTTCGTTGGGCAGATTAAACACAAATTGAGGTAAAAATTGCACTACATGGTTCTCTACAGCTTTTCCACTGAAGTCTATTGAACCAAAAAAACAAACAAAGCAACGTTTTGTGTTTAAAAATTTCCCTGACCCTTTCCAAAAACACAGCGTCTTAAAGTATAGAAGTGAACGTGTCCAATAGGAAACCATGTTAAATGAATTGTGGAGTGCAAAAAGCACCAAAAAGGCATAGGAGTGAACCAGGCCTTAAAAACGGCAGAACAAGGGCTGGTTACAATAGTACCAGGAAACTTCAGAAATGCAATTTTTACATTGAAATTTTGTTAAAAATTTTAACAGAAGTTATTTTCAAAATTATAACCCTGCAAAAGTGGCAACTTTGCAACCATAGTTGGTTTTTAGTAAATGTTTGTCAAGCAAATATTGGCAAGAGGTTACATGTGGGAATGTAAATTTTCTGTTACATTGTAGGAAAGGGGATTTTAACCTCAAGCTACCAAACAATATATTCTCTTTTAAACAAGGACTCTGAAACCCATTGTATATAACAGTCAAAAATTGTAATTCCCAGCATTGCAGTAATTTACCTGAGTAGTTAAAGCAGTATTAAATCCAAAAGCAAACATTTATATATACTGTACATTGCAGCTTACAAATTCTTAGATGTGGTGGCTGCCTTAACCATTTCAGCCCCGGAAGGATTTCCCACTTTAGGACCAGAGCACTTTTTACGATTCGGGACTGCGTCGCTTTAACTGACAATTGCTCGGTCCTGCGACGTTGTACCCAAACAAAAATCCTTTTTTTTCCCACAAATAGAGCTTTCTTTTGGTGGGATTTGATCACCTCTGCGTCATTTCTGATCACCATTATAAACAAAAAAGAGAGCAACAATTTTGCAAAAAAAAAAACACCGTTTTTCTTACTTTTTGCTAAAATACAAATTCCAAAAGAAAATATATAAAAACTTTTTTTTTTCATCGGTTTTGGCCAATTTATATTCTTCCTCATATTTTTGGTAATAAAAAAAAAAAAATCGCAATCGCCGTTTATTGATTGGTTTGCATAAAAGTTGCCGCGTTTAAGGATGAGTAGAATTAATTTCTGGGGTTTTTATTTTTATTTGTTTTTACTAGTAATGGCGGTGATCTGCGATTTTTAGCGGTACTGCGATATTGGGGCGGACATGTCGGACCATTTTGACACTTTTTTGGGACCAACGACATTTATACAGCGATCAGAAATGTAAATATCCACTGATTACTGTGTAAATGTCATTGGCAGTGAAGGGGTTCACCTGCAGGGGTGATCTAGGGGTTAACTGTGTTCCCTAGGCGTGTTCTAACTGTGGGGGGGCTGGGCTGTTATGGGCATAAGAGATCTAACTGAACCCAGTGGCAGGGATCAGTAGATCTCCTATGTCCCCACTGTCAGAATGGGGAACCGCCGTGTTTACATCGGCGGTTCCCCGTTCTTTTGCTGTGGCTGCTCATCGCAGCTCGCCGGCGGACATCGGGTCTGCCCGAGCCACGGGCACACTCCTCTGGAGTACGGCGACGTGTGTGCGCCCCCTGGCGGCCACTCCGCAAATCGCCGTTTATTTACGGTGATTCGCGGGACGCATCCACACTGCCGCAGAAATATACTGTGCGCGGTGTGGAAGCGGTTAAAGAGGTTGTAAACTCTGTTACACCGTTGGTACCTAAGGCAAGCCTATATATAAGGCTTACCTGTAGGTACTGTGAATATCTCCTAAACCTACACGGTTTTAGGAGGATATTCAGAGTGCATGCAGCCGATGACATCATCAGTGCATGTGCTCTGAAGGTCCGGCTTTCAGTGCCAGACCTTCAAAGCTTGTGCCGGAACTCTAGCCACTCACATCGCTGGAGTCCGCGAAACCAGAAGAAACACCGGGGGAAGGTGTCAGCCGTCTCAGTGGTAAGTGGTCACCGCTGGAAGGGCTTTGTTCTAAGTTAAGTATTTTAGAATGTGCTAGCACATTATGCCTTTACCATGCAGTTTTTGTTGTTTTTTTTTTTTATTTATTCTTCAGCAGTTTACAACCGCTTTAAAAAGTGTTACTAAAGCTTACTTTTTTTTTTTTTTTTAATTAAAATAATAGCATATTATACTTACGTGCTTTGTGCACTGGAATTGCACAGAGAAGTGCCGATCCTCCTCTTGTGGGGTCCTCCCCCTAGCACTCTGGCTCTTCCTCTTCATTGACCTCGCTCCCAAGCAGACCTGTCTGCATCTACTGGCATTTTTAATTTACAGTACAGTACTGTGCAAATGTTTTAGGCATGTGTGAAAAAATCTAAATAATATTTGGTGTGACCACCATTTGCCTTCAAAATAGTATCAGTTCTTCTAGGTACACTTGTACACAGTTTAAGGAGCCAGGCAGGTGAGTTATTGCAAACATCTTGGAGAACTAACTACAGCTCTTCTGTGGATGTAGGCTGCCTCAAATCCTTCCGTCTATCCATATAATCCCAGACAGACTATGATGTTGAGATAGTTTCCAGGACTCCTTGTTCTTCTTTACACTAAAGATACTTCTTAATGACATTGGCTGTATGTTTGGGTTCATTACCCTACTCCAGAATAAATTTGGGGCCAATCACACGCCTCCCTGATGGTATGGCATGAAGGATAAGTATCTGCCTGTATTTCTTAGCATTGAAGACACCATTGATCCTGACCAAATCTCCAACTCCATTTGCAGAAATGCAGCCCCAAACTTGCAAGGAACTTCAACCATGCTTCACCATTGCCTGCAGACACTCATTGCTGTACTGCTCTCCAGCCTTTGGTGAACAAACTGTCCCCTGGTACAGCCAAGTATTTCAAATTTTGACTCATCAGTCCAGAACACCTGCTGCCATTTAGCTACACCCGAGTTCCAATGTTTTTGTGCATAGTTGAGTTGCTTAGACTTGTTTCCATGTCAGAGGTATGCCTTTTTGGCTGCAACTCTTTCAAGAAGACCACTTCTGGCCAGACTTGTCCAGATAGTAGATGGGTGTACCTGGGTACCACTGGATTCTGCCAGTTCTGTGCTGATGGCTCTGTGGGGCATCTTCTCATTTAGAAAATAAGTAAGCATGAGGTGTCTTTCTTCTGCTGCATTAAGTTTTGTTTGCCAATCACTGCGTCTACAGTCTTAAACGTTAACTGTTTCTTTGTGTGTCTTCAAAAGAGGTTGAATAGCACATTTTGAAACTCCAGCCTGCTTTGAAATCTTTGCCAGGGAGAGACCTTGCTGATGTGATATTAACTACCTTTTGTCTTGTTGCTGTGCTCAGTTTTGCCACGATGTATGACCTGTGACATAAAACGGTCTTCCACAACCTCACCTTAGTAGCAGAGTTTGGATGCTCCTCAACCAGTTTTAAGCCTCCTACACAGCTGTATCTGTTTCAGCTAATGACCGGTTGAACCTACATATGAAATTGATCATTAGCCTATGCTTGGTATAACTGATTAATCATACGCCTGACTATAGCTGTGGCCAAAAGTTTTGAGAATGACACAAATAATAATCTTCACAAAGTCTGGTGCCTCAGTTTTTATGATGGAAATTTGCATACACTCCAGAATGTTATGAAGAGTGATAAGATGAATTGCAATTAATTGCAAAGTCCCTCTTTGCCATGAAAATAAACTTAATCCCATAAAAAACATTTCCACTGGATTTGTGAAGAAGGCTTCAGGGCACCCAAGAAAGTCCAGCAAGCGCCAGGGCCTTCTCCTACAGTTGATTCAGCTGCAGGATGAGGGCACCACCAGTGCAGAGCTTCCTCAGGAATGGCAGCAGGCAGGTGTGAGTGCATCTGGACGCACAGTAAGACAAAGACTTTTGGAGGATGGCCTGGTGTGAAGAAGCACAGCAAAGAAGCCACTTCTCTCCAGGAAAAACACCAGGGACAGACTGATATTCTGCAAAAGGTACAGGGACTGGACTGCTGAGGTCAGGGGTAAAGTAATTTTCTCTGATAAGTCCCCTTTCCGATTGTTTGGGGGTTTGAAAAAACCTTGTCCGGAGAAGAAAAGGTGAGCGTTACCTTCAGTCCTGTGTCATGCCAACAGTAAAGCATCCTGTGGACTCACTCACAATTTTGAAGAACACAGCCATGAATAAAGAATGATACAAAGACATCCTCCAAGAGCAACTTCTCCCAACCATCCAAGAACAGTTTGGTGATGACCAATGTCTTATCCAGCATGTTGGAACACCTTGCTATAAGGCAAACGTGATAAGTAACTTGGGGAACAAAACATCCGACGTTTTCGGTCCATGGCCAAGAAAATTACTAGACCTTAATCACATGAGGCGGGTGAACAAAAAAACCCAAAAATTCTGACAAACTCCAAGCATTGATTATGCAAAAATGGGCTGCCATTAGTCATGATGTGGCCCAGAAGTTGATTGACAGCATACCAGTGCGAATTGCAGAGGTCTTTAAAAAGAAGGGTCGACACTGCAAATATTGACGCTCTGCATAAACTTAATGTAATTATCAATAAAAGCCTTTGACATTTATGACATGCTTGTAATTATACTTCAGTATACCATAGTAACATCTGACAAAAATATGTAAAAACACTGAAGCAGCAGACAGTGTGAAAATTAATATTTGTGTCATTCTCAAAATGTTTGGCCACGGCTGTAATCTTAGAAAATTCCTGATTTTGTGCAAGTGCACAAAAGTGTGCAAGTGTAAGAACTGATTCTAGTTTGAAGCCAAAGGGTAGTCACACAAAATACTGATTTGATTTTGATTTTTCTCATGTTCGCTCACTTCGCATTTTGTAAATTGATAAAAATAAACAGTTAAAGAGGAGTTCCGCCTGGGTGAAAAAAAATTTAAAGTTAGCAGCTACAAATACTGGTTACTGGTTATTTCGTTCAGATGGTGTCAAGCGTGTGTGACGGCAACCAGGAGTACAAAGACAAGTATGTCTTGCCTACAGTCAAGCATGGTGGTGGGAGTGTCATGGCCCGGGGCTGCTTGAGTGCTGCTGGCACTGGGGAGCTACAGTTCATTGAGAGAACCATGAATGCCAACATGCACTGTGACATACTGAAGCAGAGCATAATACCCTCCCTTCAGAGACTGGGCTGCAGAGAAGTATTCCAACATGATGACGACCCCAAACACACCTCCAAGACGACCACTGCCTTACTAAAGAAGCTGAGGGTATAGGTGATGGACTGGCCAAGCATGTCTCCAGACCTAAACCCTATTGAGCATCTGTGTGGCATCCTCATACAGAAGGTGGAGGAGCGCAAGGTCTCTAACATCCACCAGCTCCATGATGTCATCATGGAGGAGTGGAAGAGGACTGCAGGGGCAACATGTGAAGCTCTGGTGAACTCCATGCCCAAGAGGGTTAAGGCAGTGCTGGAAAATAATGGTGGCCGCACAAAATATTGACACTTTGGGCCCAATTTGAACATTTTCACTTAGGGGTTTACTCACTTTTGTTGCCAGCGGTTTAGACATTAATGGCTGTGTGTTGAGTTATTTTGAGGGGACAGCAAAATTTACACTTTTACACAAGCTGTACCCTCACTACTATACATTGTAGCAAAGTGTAATCTCTTCAGTGTTCTCACACGAAAAGATATAATAAAATATATACAAAAATGTGAGGGGTGTACTCACTTTTGTGAGATACTGTGTGTATGTGTGTGTGTGTGTATGTATATAGATATATATATATATATATATATATATATATATATATATATACATATACACTGTGTACATATACACACGCACACACAGCGGGTTAAATAAGTATTGAACATATCACCATATTTCTAGGTAAAAATATTTCTGAAGGTGCTATTGACATGAAATTTTCACCATGTCGGCAAAAACCCATGCAATCCATACATACAAAGAAACCAAAACAAATAAATTCAGAAATGGCTGGCGATATTCAGCCCATGTGTACCAGCCTTAAAGTGGAAATTCAGTCAAAACCTAACTCTAAACCTACTCTCTGCCACATTCTAAGCCTATTTATTTCATCTAGCCCTGTAAAGAAGAGATCACTATACTAACCTATTCTGCAGCCACTCCGGTTTCACGCTACTTCACTGTGTGGGAGTGTGCAGGAGAAGTAGCCGACAATGGAAGCGTGACGTCACTTCCCAGCCACTGTCAGCTGTCTCTCTCTACACAGCAGCTGCTGAAGGCTGGACCGCATCGGCTTCAGAAAAGGTATGTATACCAATTTTTTTTTTACAGGGTTAGATAGATTAGGTTTATTATGTGGCTGAGAGTAGGTTTAGCATTAGATAGGATTTGGATGAACTTCCACTTTAGGGCTGGCTGTTAAACAATGAAAGGAAAAACACTTCTACAAAGCTAAAAAGTTTACGGTCAATAGTCCCAATCGATAAGGCCTAGTGATAATCAATGTCTTCTCCTGGCGGGGACAGCTTTTTGTTGCAATGCAGGTCAGTGACCAGATCTGAACCTGGTACCCCCCCTCCCCCCACCTTGTGTCTGTTTGCCCATGTTGGCATTGTGTCCACTGTAGCATTTGCTGTGGCAAAGCAGAGTAGGACTGGCCATCTTAAATATGTATTGCAATATGTGTGAACTAAAAATACCTGTTTTACATTGCATAGTGTGCTGGAAAGGCAGTGTGCAGAGGGTCCATCCAGAATTTCTAGTGTTAACATGTGTCCACGCCCCTTTAGCGACTGATTATATACAGGTGGTGTAGTGGATAGCACTTTCGCCTGGCAGCAAAAGGGTCGCTGGTTCGAATCCCAACCATGACACTACCTGCCTGAAGTTTGCATGTTCTCACTGTGCCTGCGTGGGTTTCCTCTGGGTACTCCGGTTTCCTCCCACACTCCAAAGACATGCTGGTAGGTAAATAAGATCCTGGCTAAATTGGCCCTAGTATATGTATGAATGTGAGTTAGGGACCTTAGATTGTAAGCTCCTTGAGGGTAGGGACTGATGTGAATGCACAATATATATGTAAAGCGCTGCGTAAATTGACAGCACTATACAAGTACCCGAAATAAAATAAAATAAATGTGCAAGCTATTGGGATTTGAGCACAGGTATGTTTTGTTTTAGCTTCCCCTGCCCGCCTCTCCAGGAGAAGACAACTGCTGATTCCCCTCTCTGTGTTGATGGGGGAATCGTGTTGCAGGAAAGAAATTTGCACTGTGTATGGCCTGCCTAAAAGCAGTGATTTTCTATTAAATCTAGCTGAACGTTTTCCCATTCATTCAGTTGCTCATTGTATGCATATTCCAATACAGCAGCAGCATTGTATAAAGTACCAAATACTGTGCTAACCACAACAAATGTCCCATTGCCTTCTATTGTCTGATTGTCTATAACCACCCGCTGACTCACCATCCTTTTCTTCTTTGGTAAACTTATTTTCATTCCACAGAAACACAAACACCAGAAATGTTTACATGGCAATGCCGCCCTAATGACAAATCATCCTCAAGCTGTAGCACTAAAATTGTCATGTGTTTCACAACACAGATTACTGATGGAATTGATGCAGCATTAGCCTAGCTTCACACCGACAGTAGGAATTATATCGTACAACTTCATTCCCGCATGTCAGTCCTGACTTCGGGGGCGATTTCAGAGACATCTGTGCAGGTTTTTGCACAGATGTCTATTGAAATCGCACCCCGAAGTCGCCAAAAGTAGTACAGAAACTACTCTTGGGAATCAATGTGGTGTCGCACTGATTCGGACGGTGCCATTGCCGGAAATTTGACATGTCAAATCGCATGCCAATTCGCTGCAATGTGAACCAGGGCCAACATTGCTAAAGGAAGGAAGGTCAGTAAGTTAACCAGAAGAACTTGTTCAGTGAAAAATGATCTAACCTCAAAAAATAATAATTCCTGAGAATTTCTCAATTTATGTAAAGAGAGAACATAACCTCTACTGGTCCAGAAACCAATTATTATACTATAACCAGCAATTCTTCCGATCTACCAGGACAGAAAATGGTCAACAAGATGCTGGTCTTTTGATAGTTCTCTTTTTATGCTACATATGCTATAACAAAATAAACCTTAATGATACAGAAAAGTAATTGAAACATCCCAGCGGCCACCTCTAACCAATATAATAAACCAGCCTAACAGTGGGCGGTTGTTCATAATAACCAATTGTGCATTTTCTTTCAGCTTCTGTGAAATGTGGATCACAAAGCAGCAGATCAAACAACTGCTTTATCACTTAGGTCCCTTTCACACCGCTTGTCATGTTTTTTTAGGTGGACCCGCTCGGACCATTCATTGCTCTCTATGGAGTCCACTGACACCCACGGACATCCAATTTGATAAAAAACAGACAGATGGAGGATCCATTCCCCATCTGTCTGTCAGATCGAATCGGATGACAATTGGGTGTAAACAGACAGGTGGTCCATTTCCATCCAACCGCCCAGAGAGGAAAGCGGGCTGTGCGAAGCAGACACAGACCTCTCATCTCCCTGCTCAGAGGGAATCAGCGGACAGATTCCCAGATGAGCTGTCTGAAAGGGGCCTTAATCTATTACAACATTAAAACAAAAACAATGTTTTATACTGAAACAGTGCTAACATACAAAGGTGACCCTTTTCCTACAAGGTAATCCTAAAGCCGGGTACACACTACAGTTTTTTGCAGTGCAACCCCATGGGTTGCACGAAAAATGAACTCACAGCTCCGGTTGAGAGCCGCTGTACTAACCATGCAGCTCACAGGTGTATACCGCTCTGCTGTGTTGGTTTACCAAATCAATTCACTCACTTCTCTCCAGGTGCTCTGGCTCTGAACGCCCTCCATGCATTCAACAATAGCAGTCCAATAGAGAAAAAAATGAGCCAGCACTGCTGGACATCGGTTCAATCTTCTTTTTATTCCATCACAATACAGTAAATAGCATAAAATGGCTTATATGCTAACCATGCAAGGTTTGTCCAGCAATCTCCCCCCCCCCCGCTGAGCGGTTGTATTCTGACAGGGGCTGAAAGCGCTGATCGGGAGTTGGTCGGCTGCTGGTTTTCCAGCATGCATGTCTAACAGAAGCCTGCTGAACAGCCAGCTTGTCGGACAGACCGACATACACACGGGCAGAATGATGGCTGGTATTTTTTGTACCAGCAAAAGTCTCCCGACATTCTGCCCATGTGTAAGGTGCTTAAAACATATTATTAATAACTGCAGCAAACATACACTTGCAGACAAATGTCCTTATTATACACAAGCAGTACTGCTGGTGCTACAAAGACCAAAACACAAAAGTAGAATTAATAACGGATAAAGGGAGGTTGATTTACTAAAGGCAAATATACTATGTACTGCAAGTGCAGTTGCTCCAGAGCTTAGAAAAAGGCTTAGGCATGAAAGGGTTAAGCTTTACCTAATTTACTGACACTTGTTGCTTACAAGTTAAAATCTGCATTTTTTTGCTAGAAGATTACTTAAAACCCCCAAACAATATATATATATATAATTTTTTTTTTTAGCAGAGACTCTAGGGAATAAAATGGTAATCGTAATATTTTATGTCACACGGTATTTATGCAGCAGTCTTTCAAATGCAATGTTTTTTTTGAAAAAAAGACACTTTAATGAATTAAACAAAAAAAAAACAAAAAAAACAGTAAAGTTAGCCCAAATCTTTTGTATAATGTGAAAGATAATGTTAGGCCGAGTAAATAGATACCCAACGTTGTGCTTTGAAATTGCGTACACTCGTGGAATGGCGACAAACTACAGTACTTAAAAATCTCCATAGGTAACGCTTCAAACATTTCTACAGGTTACCAGCTTAGAGGTACAGAGGAGGTCTTGTGCTAGAATTATTGCTCTAATGCTAACGAATGCTTCAGCTTATATTTGCGAGTGTGACTTATGTATGTGTTCGCTTCTGCGCAAAAGCACAGAGGGACGGGGCGCTTTAATTTTTTTTTCTTATTTTTACACAATTTTTTTTCTGATCATTTTTATTGCTGTCACAAAGAATGTAAACATGCCTTGTGACAGTAATAGTCAGTGACAGGTACTCTTTATGGAGAGATCTGGGGTCTATAAGACCCCTAATCCCTCCTTTGCACTTAAAAGCATTCAAAACGCCAAGTTTGGCAGTTTTGAATGCTGTCAATTTTTAAAATTTGGCGCCATTAAGTCTTCAGTAAACCAGAAGTGATGTCATGACATCGCTTCCAGGTTACTAGATCTGAGACCCGATCAAAGCCGAATCCGGCTTCGTTCGGGTCGCCGTCCAGCCGGCTGGTCGCTCGGGCCTCCCAGTGGGACGGGTGAGCCCGCGGATGGTGGAGGGATGTTCCCTCCCACTCCTTAGGCTAAAAGCCGAGCAGCTGCTAGCTGCATTGGTTGTCATCCCAAGAAAGCCAACCGTTTGTACAACAGTACATATTTGCATACGGTCAGCGTGAAGCGGTTAAAGGGGTTGTAAAATCAGAAGGGTTTTTTTTCTATCTTAATGCATTCTATGCATTAAGATAAAAAAGCCTTCTGTGTGCAGCAGCCCCCCTTAGCCCTCCTAACACTTACCTGAGGTCCCTCGCTGTCCAGCGATGTCCACAAGTGTCTCAGCCGTTCCAAGATTCTCCCTCCTGATTGGCTGAGACACAGCAGCGGCGCCATTGGCTCCCGCTGCTGTCAAAGTCAACTAGCCAATCCGGAGTGGAAAAAACAATACATATAATAAACATGTGAAAGCTGCAAAACCAGAGGGACGGGTGCTGTGCCCTCCAATGAGCACAGAGAAGAGTAGAAAAAATCCCTTCTTTTATTGGTGGATACAACACTTCTTTAGATTATCACACCCTGGGGCATCCCAAAGCAGTGCCACAGTGGAGCAAGCAAAAAACAATATGCAAAATATGAATGAACGACCAAGTACCTGCCATTAAAAATTAGAAATCCGTGCTTGATGGCAGAAAGCCCAGGATGTACTTATTGACCCCGTAGAGCGCGCTGTAAATAGAAACCTTGGTTCTCTGAGCTTGACAGCATACACTTGGACAGGGGCCTGGATCCCTTGACCATGTACACAGATCTAACAGCTTCTCCCTCCCTGTCTGCAGAATCGTTAACCACTTCCATACCAGGCCTATTCTGGCACTCCTCTCCTACATGTATAAATCCTCATTTTTTTTAGCTAGAAAATTACTCAGAACCCCCAAACATTTTATATAGATTTTTTAGCAGAGACTCTATTGAATAAAATGGCGAATGTTACAACTTTTTATGTCACATGGTATTTGCGCAGGGATTTTTCAAACGCCATCATGTCACACTTTAAAATTTTGCACTCACATGGAATGGCGCCAAACTTTGGGAGGGCTAGTGCTCTTGCTCTAATGCACGCGGCGATACCTCACATGTGTGGTTTGAACTGTTAAATATGTGGGTAGGACTTGTGTATGCATTCACTTCTGTGCGCGAGGACACGGAGACGGGGGCACTTTCAAATTTTTTTTTTGTTTTATTTTACCTTTATTTTTTCATTTTTACACTGTCTCGTTACATTTTTTTTTGATCACTTTTATTCCTATTACAAGGAATGTATAATAAGAAAAGTGGGTGACAAGTACTCTTAATGGGATATTTGGTGTAAATAGGACCCCACATCTCTCCTTCAGGCTGGAATGACAAAGATCAGAAAAAAAATGAACGATCCCAGCCTTTCCAGCCGCGTCCACGGCTTTGTTTACTAAAGCCAGGCCGGACGTGACGTAATAACGTCGCGCCCGAGACTGCGAGGATCATAGAGATGACTGGTGACAAGGATGGTCATCAGCCAGTTCTCTCATTAACTTCCGGCGGTGACAAATTCATTTTCCGGGTCACTGATCGTACGGGCGGGCCCGGAGAGGCACCGGAGGGTGGCGGGAGGGGGGGGAGTCCCCTCCTGCCACCTATAAGAACGATCATACGCCTGAACTGCCGCTATGATCGTTCGTATGGTGCACAGAATCGCCAATCAAAAAAGATGATATATCAATGATGCCTGCAGCTATGCCTACTCAAAGTCAATGACGTCATGGGACATCCTTGGGATGGAAGTGGTTAAAGGAAGGGGAATCCTCCACCAGGATAAATGTGGTCTTTTTTTTTTGTTAAATAATTCGGATTCACCACAGGTGGAAATGCACAGCTTTTAGCAAACCTATCCTCAAATGTGGCGAAAAGATCCATTTATAGAAAAAAAAATCATCACAAAAATAAATGGCAGAGAAAAGCTCTGGAGGGACGCTTCACATTGTGTGTCCCAAGTACTAGCAAGTCAGATGCTGCTGTGGGGTGGAAGGGTTGGGGGGGTATGTGGGGGAGGTTTTGGGGATGGGGATTCTCAATATGAAGTATATCTGGCCAACACCAATTCTGGGGGGAAGGATTCTGACAAGACTCTGCAACCATAGTTGATATGACCTAGTATGTGTGGGCACTGTGTTTTTTCTGATTACGTTTAGATTAATTTGAAGTTTGCTTCATGTATATAAATGGGTGGGGGGTGGGATTCAGGCTATGCTAACAAGCTAAAAAAAATAAATTTCGGATGTCATCAAGTGTGCCTTTGGACTTATTCTCTGGACCATTATAACCTGCAAATACTGTATCTCCTGGTAGTGTCAGACACTTTCTGGTAGTGCCAATTCGTACATCTTTCATTAAATATACAAGTCTGTGACTATTTACTTATAATAGATATTACATATTATGGCTCTGTACACCATTATTAAAAGGGTGAGACCAACATAGACAAATATTTCAATTCTGAATAGCAAGTATCAGTCCAAATATGCCATTGACTTGCTAAAACTACTAAAGACTCTTTATAAGAGATCTCTGGACCTGCATTAATGGCTCTGCCTGACTGCTCAGACCTTCCCTAATCGCTTAACAGGTTCCCCACCGCGCGCCGTCTTTTCACGGCGGCAGTCGGGGAGCCCTGCGCGAATCGCCGTAAATAAGCGGCGATCCACATTTGGCCACCAGGGGGCGCGCGCACGCACCCACCACACTCCTGGGGAGTGTGCCCGCGGCTCGGGCGGACCCGATGTCCGCTGGCGAGCCGCGATGAGCGGCTACAGGGAAAGAACTGGGAACCGCCGATGTAAACACGGCGGTTCCCCGCTCGGTCAGTGGGGCATGAGAGATCTACTGATCCCTGTCACTGGGATCAGTTCGTTCTCTCATGCCCATGTTAGCCCAACCCCCCCCACAGTAAGAACACACCCAGGGAACACGATTAACCCCTAGCTCTCCCCCTGCAGGTTAACCCCTTCACTGCCAATGACATACTAGGGTCACTGTCCCTAGTCATCTAGAGAGTACGGGGTGACTGGCTCGCCCCTTGGCGGCACAAATGTAGCCGCCAAGGGTCAAGAAAGGGACATCGGCGAGTAGCGCCGAGCGGTCGCCTGTAGCCCAGGCGGGCTCGGCGCCCGTGTGAGGGGTCCTCACACCACCCACGCACGCGCGCGGGGGACCACCGGTTTACACCTAGCGGCGAATAAATGCCGCTAAGCGCGTCCCGAGGGGCTGACGGCGGCACTTTTCTGCCGCGCGCCACCCCTTGGACAATTCGCTAATCCC
>BLSH010537001.1:458243-485788 GCA_018402905.1 Glandirana rugosa | reverse complement strand
TCTTGGGACCCTTCCCAATTAAGAGGAAAATTAATCAAGTAGCTTATGAGCTGGAACTACCTCCATCACTCCGCATCCATCCGGTCTTTCATGTGAGCCTACTCAAACCTGCGGTCAAAGACCTTTTCCCTGGGCGCAACACAGCTCCACCAGAACCGGTCTTGGTGGACGGAGAGGAAGAATTCGAGGTCGAGGCCATCCTCGACTGTAGGAAAAGAGGTGGGAACATTCAGTTTTTGGTGAAATGGAGAGGCTATGGACCTGAGGAGAGCTCTTGGGAGCCTGAAGAGAATGTGCATGCCAAGGAGCTGGTCAAAGCCTTCTGGAGAAGACACCCGACCAAGAGAGCCCGTTTGGGCATCCGGAGGCTGCCCCTTGGGGGGGGCAATGTTAGAAGAAGAGTGTGATAAGGGTTAATTGCATGTGGGTGTGGTTCCCTCTGAGTTGCTGAGAAGCAGCTCTATTTAAACTTCCTGTTTCCTGTAGCAAGTGCTGTTCGATCTATAACGTTACCGTGACCTGTATCTGCTTTGAAGTGACTTCCTGCATCTGTGACCCCGGCTATCTTTGGACTTTGTTTGCTTTCTGCCTGCCCCGACCTCCAGCTTGTCTACGACCCCTCTCCTGCCTGATCCCGTGTCCTTCCGCTGCCCGCACGTTGCCGACCCTGCCTGCATCCCGACCATCCGCCTGTCTCATCCTTCTGTACCGCTTTGCCAGCACGTTGCCGACCCGGACTGTACCACTACGCTTCTGCCAAGCACGAGCTTCAGCGGACCTGCACCCACCACCAGCGACCACGTCCAGCCCTCGTGCTCCCCTGTGCTCCCGAGCTCCCTGTCTACACTATCAGGGGTTCGCGAACCAGGGCCGTAAGAGAGGTTGTCCCCTGCATAAGTCAGACTCGACCACCAGGTACGTGACAGTCCCAGATGGCTTAGACATCGGTGGAGAGAGAAGGGGCTCAGGTAAGTAATTAGGAGGTGCTGTGGAGGCTGCTACACACAAAAGGTTTTTTATCATAATGCATAGAATGCATGCGCGCGGGAGTGACGTCACGCGGCTCTGGCCACTCACAGCGCCGGAGCCACGTACAAGGAAGAAAGAAGAGGACCATCATGTCAGCGTCCTTAGCGCTGACCGACTCGGGCATCGGGGGCCTCGTTCTAAGGTACGTATTTCATAATATGTTAGTATGCAATGCATACTAACATATTATGCTATTGTCTTGCAGGATTTTTTTTTTTTTTTAGCAGGCGGGTTTACTACCGCTTTAAAAGGTCAGACTTTGATCCTACTTTGCCATGCAATTTACTGTCCTACATAGAGTCAAAGTCGGTGCGATTTTCTGTGAACAGGGATCAGACTTTGATCCCGACAATACCAGGCACCTTGTGCTCTGGGGATCTTTTTTTTTTCCAATAGATCTCTATTGAAAGATATTTTTAAAGGTCCAATATATTATGAAACAATTTTAAACAATAAATAACAATTTGGACGATATGTATATAGGGAATAAGTAGGGAATGACCCAAGGGGCCCATTTAGGAGGGAGGTATAATGATATACCAATATGTATACAGATAAGGAGAATGTCTGAAGGAGCGTTATTCATTTCAGATAGGCCTCATAAAGACATGGGTTCCTGGTACAATCAGAGTGTTGAAAGAGAATGGTTAGGATTTACAAGGTCGAGGTAAGTAGAGGTAAGTATTCTACCATGAGTGTGTCAAAGTTTCAGGGAGCAGTTTGGATGGATAAGCCAAAGTTGCCATTGGTTAAGAAATCTTTTTTGTCGAAGGTGGGCTTTAGCGAAAGCAAATTCATAATAGGCCTGTTCATTTAGGAGATTAATGAGGATAGCAGGATCAGGAGGTAGTGGGGATTTCCAATTACGAGCGATGAGTAGGCGGGCTGCGATAAAAATGTGAGTAAGAATTGCATGAAAGTTAGGGGGCCAGGAATCCATGTATAGACCTTTTAAAGCAGGTTTAGGAGTAGGTGGAATATTAAATCCAGTGATGTCAGATATCAGCGAGAATACTCGGGACCAGAAGTACAACAGTTTGGGGCATTGCCACCATATATGAGATGAGGATCCAAGTGAGCCACAGTTTGTCCAACAAAGAGGAGATTTATTAGTGTAGAAGGAAGCAAGTTTAGCTGGGGTAAGGTACCAGTTATGCATGAGTTTCTGGGAAGACTCCCAATGTGTAACACATCTTGAAAATTTCAGGGGTAGTACAGATGTCATTGTTGTATAGTGGCCGTGAATCTGAGTTCCTTCTGCCAGGTATGTAGAACAGCATTGGGTCCCCCCCAAAATCCATACCAGACCCTTATCTTGGCACGCAGCCTGGCAGGTCAGGAACGGGTGTGGGGACGAGCAAGCACCCCCTCCTGCACCATACCAGGCCGCATGCTCCCCTTGCCGGTGGTTGTCGGGATCTGCAGGCAGGGGGCTTATTTGAATCTGGAAGGCCCCTTTAACGAGGGGCCCCCCAGATCCCTGCTCCCCACCCTATGTGAATAAGTATGAGGTACACCTGAAAAAAAAGTGTAAAAAAGAAAAAAACACTACACAGACTATTAAAATATTTTATATCTTTGACTTTGAAAAACAAAAGTCGGACCAGTTAAGACGGCTCTCATAGGGAATCATTGTTTTTGTGACGTAATGCAACTTGTGCTCCTAATGTCGGTCTGAGAATCGGACTAGTGTGAACCAAGCCTAAGAGATGCACAGAGGACACTACTGTGACACCTGTTAAGGAAGGACTTTAAAGTGTTTAAAAGAGCTGGCAGGTTTGCTTCAACAGGTAACGTGAAGTTCTATACAGAACCAAGACAACAGTAGCGAAACTCATACAAGTCCAGATCATAAGCATAAAAAAAAAAAAATTGGATAAATGAGGAAACTCCACAGCTAAACTACAAGATGACCAAACATGAACCTGGAAAATGTTTGTCAGCATTCTTCTCAGTCTTGAAGGAAGCTGTTACAAAGCTAAACAAGATTTATCAAAGAGCAGCTTCCTGCTGTTGTACTACAATAACCTGATGGCTTACACAGGAAGTCATCTGAAAACATTACCAAAGAGCGAATGCATGAAAGTAATAAAACAAACTCTTCACCCTACACCTTGGTATATATGCAAACAGCCATTTTATGCATAATGCAATCTTGTGTAAAATTTGGTTGTTAAGCCACTCTAACAAGTATGCACCATCCACACTGTCTCCTTATGCAATGTCCCTCCCTGTGTGTGATTTATGAAAATAAATGCTGTAAATACCTCATGTAAGAGCCGATATCCGTGATCACGTCACCGGCAGGGTCTCTCCTTTCCTCCTCTGTCAGATGCAGCAGGAAAGGCTGAGATTCCCCCGCTGACATCACTCGGGAGTGGAGGAGGGGAGGAAGAGAAACCCGACCGATCATGTGATCACGGATATCGGCTCTTACATGAGGTATTTACAGCATTTATTTTCATAAATCACACACAGAGGGGGACATTGCATAAGGAGACCGCAAGGATGGTGCATACAATGTACAGTTATTTGAGCAGCAGGAGCGGAGGGGGCAGCACTGTCAACAGCAGATAGGCAGAGGGGGGAGAAGGACAGAGGAGACCACAGGACAGCAGGCTGCGGATGATGGAGGCATGTACGGATGACTCCGTTGTCAGGGCTCAGCTACCATAATACACAGTGGCCACTGTACAGAGGAGAGGACAAAAACTGGCAGGATGAGCCAGTTTTTTTTTAGGTGTTACGGGGAGCCAAATGACACAGGACAAGCACTGTGTCATATAACATGCTTTAAAGGAGCAGGATCCATCCTTTAAGGCTTTTAAGCTGAGGTGTAATCTGTTTATACCCCCCGGTTCTCCAAAAAAATTTAAGTCAGCAGCTACAAACCCTGTAGCTGCTGACTTTTATTAACCACTTGCCGACCGCCGATCGGCATCTGACGGCGGCAAAGTGGCTCTGTAAGGCGAAACGCCGTCATACGACGGCGGCCGCCAGATCACGCACAGTGAGCGTGCGCGCCGCCAGAGGCGCTCTCACTGTGTCCGGGGAGGGCCAGGGAGCGGGTGCGGCGGCTTCGATTGCCGCCGGCCACCCGCGATGCCCCCCCGGAGTGAAGGAGCGGAGGTCCGTGTAATAAACACGGACCTCCGCTCTGTGTGAGGGGGAAGGGCTGTGATCACAGCCTTCCTGTACGTGAAGGCTGTGACCACTTCCCTTCCCCAGCTAGGCAAGCCCCCATACAGTTAGAACACGCCCAGGGAACATAGTTAACCCTTAGAGCGCCCCCTGCAGGTTAACCCCTTCACTGCCAATGACATTTATACAGTAATCAGTGCATTTTTATAGCACTGATCGCTGTATAAATGCCAATGGTCCCAAAAAAGTGTCAAAATGTTCCGACATGTCCGCTGAAATATCGCAGTACCGCTAAAAATCGCAGATCGCCGCCATTATTAGTAAAAAATAAAAAAAAAATAAAAACCCCAAAAATGAATTCTTATCATCCGTAAACGCGACCACTTTTGCGCAAACCAATCAATAAACGCCGATTGCGAATTTTTTTTATCGCAAATATGAGGAAGAATATAAATCGGCCAAAAACGGTGAAAAAAAAAGTTTTTTTATATTTTTTTTTTGGATTTGTATTTTAGCAAAAAGTAAGAAATTAGTTTTTTTTTCCAAAATTGTCGCTCTTCTTTTGTTTATAGCGGCGATCAGAAATGACGCAGAGGGGATCAAATACCACCAAAAGAAAGCTGTTTGTGGGAAAAAAAGGACGTACATTTCGTTTGGGTACAACGTCGCACGACCGCGCAATTGTCAGTTAAAGCGACGCAGCGCCAAATCGCAAAAAGGGCTCCGGTCCTAAAGCTGGAAATCCTTCCGGTCCTTAAGTGGTTAACAGGACAGTTATCTGTCCAGGGATCCAGCACCGTAAGCACCCAGACTAGTTCTTCACGGCACTGGCATCTTAACTGTGGGTAGCTGCCCACTGCGCATGTGAAATGTCTAAGAAGACTGTGGGGAGGGAGCGGGAGAGGAGAACCTTCGCTCAGATTGTTTAGGCAATCCGAGCAGAAGTGGAAGCAGGTACCTGTGACACCTATGTACCCCCTTCCCCGAAAAAAATGATCTGCCAAATGTGGCAGAGAAGGGGGAAGGAGGTCTTAAGGAGAAACTTCCTCTATTGGGTGAAGCTCCACTTTAACATACTAGTTATTTAATAAAACATGTTTTCATTACATACATTTAGCCACCTGTCATCCCTGGGTCCCTATGCAATGCAGGCAGATCATGGCTGGTGGGAGGAGATAGAAGGGTGAGGCACATCGCTTCCTGAAATATCACAGCACCCCATCTGATGAAAGCAGTAGACTGGCTCTTGGAGACTTTATGCAAATATCAAAATGGGTTTATGGGTTAATTAAAATCAGTATGGAGGAGTGGGGATTCCTAGACAGGAAGCATTAGTATGCTGGGAATACATAACTGAAAAAACTTAAATCCAATTAACCACTTGCCCACCGCATGCTGTAAATATACGGCGACAAAGTGGCTCTCCAGCGTCAGATCACATACCTAGTACATGATCGCTAACTTCCGGGTTTGGGGCGTGCAGATTGGCGGGTCCGCCACCCGCCAATGCTTCGGTACAGTGTCAAAACAGCAGTCTGCCTATGTAAACAAAGCAGATCGCCGTTCTGCCACTACAGAAGACATGGATCCTGTGCCTTTGCTAAGCAGAGGCAACGATCCATGCCTTCTCCTAGTACAAACACTTCCCCCACAGTAGTAAAGCACATCTTAGGCACATAATTAACCCCTGACCTGCCAGTGTCATTAGTACAATGACAGTGCATATTTTTTAGCACTGATCACTGTATTGATGTCACTGGTTCCCTAAAAGTGTCAGCTTCCCGACTGTCCGTTGCAATATTGCAGTCTCACAATAAGTCTCTGATCGCCGCCATTACTAGTAAAAAAAAATAAAGATAACAATAAATAAGTAAAAAATATCCCATAGTCTGTTAAAGGTTTAACTTTTACCCAAAAATATGTAACAGAATAAATTTTGGCCTAATGTGTTTTACATTTTTTTATTGGATGTGTTTTATAGCAGAAAGTAAAAAATATTTTTTCAAAACTGTCGGTCTTTTTTTGTATATAGCGTAAAAAACGGTCCTATTAATCATTCAACACTCATTTCCTCCCATATTAGTCAGAAATGCTGATCCTGTTGTTCTTGCATCCATTTCCTCAAAAACACAAATTACTAAGAATTGAACAGACTACCATAACAAGAAGTGTGCAGCCATGATTCTGTGATAATTATCATGTTAAAGTGAACTTCACTCTCCCAATCAACATTGGTTATTTTTACCCCTCATGCTGCTAGCATTAATAAAAGGATAAGCATAGCATATTTACTTGTTTTAAACTTTTTTTTTTTTTACATTTCTTCAGTTACTTAGGCATAGACAAATTATGTCATACATCCCAGGGGTCTTTAAGAAGGGGAGGAGGGGTTTTCTCAGCTAAGCACAGTCTTCTGCACGCATGCATGCTTGAGCTAAGGGCAGATGGTTTCCAGGAAGTAAATGCTACTTTAGATTATAAGCTCATTGAGGGAAGGGACTGATGTGGATGTACAATATATACGTAAAGCGTTGCATAAATTGACAGCACTATAAAAGTACCTGTAATAAATAAATACATGAATCATCTACTCAAGATGCCCACAGCCACAAATGCTCGAAAGTTGTAATTCAAAGTGATCGCTCAACAAAATAAAGCATGGAGACATGGATAGATAAGGGGAGCTGGGTTGCTTTGAATAGTAAAAATGAATTAAATTGTGATTTGGTTTGCGGTGGTCAGGTGCAGTGAAGATCCGCTTTAAAGGAGTTGTAAAGTCTCAAGGTTTTTCACCTTAATGCATTCAATGCATTAAGGTGAAAAACCTTCTGTACTGCAGCTGCCCCCCCAGAGCCCCCCTTTTTCTTACATGAACCCGATCGTTCCAGCGTCGAGGATGAGCCCAGCAGCTCCAACCGCTGTCTCGGGTCCTCATTGGATAGATTGATAGCAGCGGGAGCCATTGACTCCCACTGCTGCCAATCAAATCCAGTGACATGGGAGTTAGGGGGCGGGCAGAGTCCTGCTGTCTGTGTCAAGGGACGCATGAGCAGGATTCGGGAGCACGCCCGCATGGTTGCCCCCATGGAAAGCGCCTCTCCGAGGGGGGCACCCGATGAAGAGGAGAAGCCAGGAGCGCCGCCGGGGGACCCCAGAAAAGAAGGATCGGGGCCGCTCTGTGCAAAACCCTTGCACAGAGCAGGTAATTATAACATGTTAGTTGTTTAAAAAAAAAGCACTTTAATGTAATTTTCAACAATTCCACATTGTACAAAAGCGCAAAACTGATTTTTAATCAAGTTTACTAGAAAAAAGCTACAATTTCTCTCCGCTCACATGAAATCATTTCGCAAATTAACCATTTCAAAAGAACTTTTATCCAACATCAATGAGAGTAGGAAATATAATACTACAAAAAAAAAATTATTGGTGACCAGTTTGGGACGGTCAACAGTGCAGTCAGGCCATGGGTAGGACAGATATGACTGGTTGCTATAAAAACTGGAATAAATGTTAAAATGTTGCCCACAGTAATCTGCTTTAATCCATCAAATGTAATGAGGAATCAGGCTGTTTACCATGGTCAACAGCAGTGTTTCTCGAACTTTTTTGTCTTGCGGCGCACCAAAAAGATCTAAAAATTTTTGCGGCACACCTAAAAAGATTTAACAATTTTTGTGGTGAAGAACTTTTTTTATTTTTACATATATATTTAAATTCAATCTGAAGGATGTGCCTGCTTTCGAGAGCAAATCAGATTGAAGCGAGGTTCTGTTCACAAGGATCAGCAACAGATTTTCACTTCCTAAAATACAGCTAGATTCCTACAAAGTTGTCAGAGTGTTCGAGATGTATGTCTATTGAGAGGGGCAAAAAATGGAGCAAATTGAGGTGGAGATTACCAATTTTTGAGGAATAATGGTTTTCTTCAAATATTTATTTCATGCACAAAAATAAACGTTACATTGCTATATTGGTCTTTCAGTTGGATGTTTTGATCATAAAGTTATCTTGAGGTAAAATAAACTTGATTAAAGTCAGCAACATAACATAATAATAAATTCATTTTGATTACCAGGGTTCTGTCTTGGACCTAATGTAGCGCAGTTTGTTAATGATATAGACATACATACTGTAGAAGGTGGTGAAGTTAGTACAGACAGAGGTTGGTACACAGGTACAGAGCTCATGCTCCCTTGAGAAAGGAACATTGCGGCCTCACCAGTATGGACTACCATCACGCATGCTCCGAAAATGTGCCATTTCCTCCTGGTGATTCACTTTCCGGTAGGCGCTGCATGTCGCGCTGTGCTCCAACCATTGAAGACTTGGAGACTGCCGTCTTTGCTAATGGCTCCCCGAAATATCCCACGGCACATTTACAATTCTCCCCCGGCACACAGTTTGCGATACACTGGTCAACAGACACACATTTCCTTCAGTTTTCATAGTACAGCCCCATTGTTCCTTCTGGCCTTTGAGTGTTTTACACATACTCTTTAGACCCCTTTCACACTGGGGCGCTTTTAAGACGCTTTAGCACTGGAAATAGCCTCTGCTGAGCTCCTGAAAACCAGGATGGGGAAAAAGTACTGCAAGCAGCATCTTCGGGGAGGTGCGGGGGCAGTGTATACACCGCTCCTCCACCGTCCCCTGCCCTTTGAAATTAATGGGCGCCGCTTTCAAAGCGCCTTAAAAACTATTTGAAAGCACCGCTAAGTGGGCGCTTTTAACCACTTTTTAACCCTTTCTTAAAAGTGCCCCGCTACCGGCGGAAAAGCGTCGCTAGAATGAGCAGCTGTTCACCGCTAACGCTCGGGCGTCCCTGTGTGCAAGGGGTCTTATTGGTGGGCTCAGAAGTAATTTCCATGGCTGCATGTCTTCTAAAAAAACTTCAATATTCTGGTAAGCACCAGAGAAGTGTTTTCCAAAGCATTTCACAGGAATTACTGACAGGTAATGTTTTTCAAAAGTTTTTACACAATCACAAGTCAAATGATTGGTAAGCTCCTTTCATATTGTGATCACTCATTATATCTTTAGAACCATCTGGTAAGCCAGAACGCTTGGCCCACCTGTTGCTGCACTAGAAAATATTGGAATCTGGTTGCTTGTGGTGGAAAGCCATGGTATTATAAATTAGCAATGTACCTGTACAACCTGTTCTGTTGGGCTCTATATTTGTAGCTAAAAGAGACCAATCAAAACAATTTAGATTTGTTTGACATAACAACTTACTTCAAAATGAGATGAAATTTTGCATTGTAACAAGATTGGATATCTTTGACTGAGTCTGTTGGTAACCTGAAAAAAGGATTGACACATTAAATATCTAATTTTACATTTGCATAATGAAATCAGGGCATTTTATAACTAATATTCCCCAGGAGGCTGTAGAAAAAGTTACGTTAGATATTTATATTTAAAAAGAACACACATACATCCTTTACTTGATTGTTTTTACATACAGTATAGAATTCAATAATAAAAAAAAAAATGAATCGACCTAAAACCTGGATGACTGTTCAGCCATGTCAGCTATCCCTCAGCACTTTCTTCACTCTTTCGTTGGAATTGGAGTTGGGATCTTCATAATATGTCACAACCGAATCCACCTCTAGTGGAGTGAATCCACCTCAGCAAATGTGAATCCACCTCAGCAAATGTGAATGATGGTCCACTGATGTCACGAAGCTAAGCATATTTCTCTTTAGTTCATGCTGCAATGACTTTGTTGGTTTGATTTTCTTGTTTTAAAGATCTGTTGAATTCACCGTTACCATAGATGGATAAACAATGGCAAACTGATGAATGGTAAGGCTAAGTTTCAACTCAACCAGTAGTGACCAATTTGAATTATGTATAATTAACTGGGGACATAAACTTTCAGCAAAGTTGTATTTTAAAAAAAGCATTTAATTATTTTGTCTGTGCCCCTTTAGGAGATTTTCTCTCACTTTCTGTCCAGGGAGACACCACTGTTACCCGATCAGGAAGGGAGGGGAATCTCCTCCTGCTAACAATAACACTTGAAAGAGGTCCTCCCACTCTTAACTCTATTCAGAACTAAGACAAATAAATGTGCCTTGGTAAATAATAATACAGGATTTAAATTACTTTTTTACATTTAATGATGCTGGTCTTCAGACAGAGGACATGGCAGGAAATAAAAAAAAATTCATGGGACTCTGGAGTGAGGGTGAATATTACAGTAAAATAAGTTTTTGTTATTTAATGGGCTAGTCATCTTTATCTGGAATCCTGCTTTAAGATTTAAGGAATAACTGGAAAAAAGGTATTTTTTTTAATATCTGCCTGAGGTTTAGCTTTAAGTTGCTGCTGAAATTATGGTTATGTTATTAGTAAATTAAATTCCATTCACTAAGCTACTATAATGGCAATCTGCCATGTTATGACAATTGTGTTCCTTGATGACAATCAATGAGAGCTATAAAGAATAGTCACATGCTGAAAATAAAGACATTAATGGTAAATAATACATGCATTACACTTTAGTTAACCAAGCCCATAATACAATTACAGGCGGTCTCCTAGTTACAAACATTCGACTTACAAATGACTCCTACTTACAAATGGAGGGAGACAACAGGAAGTGAGAGGAAATCTCCCCTAGGAAGGGAAATTCACTCCTGTAAGAGTTATTATGGGAAAAAGGTGTCTCCACTGATGCTTTATCACCAAGGTTTGTTTTCACAACAACCCAAAATTTTCAAAATCCAATTATCATTGGGACAGGAAGTGAGGTGAAATCTTCTGAACAGAAACAGACAGCAAAGCAAACATTACAGGGGTGTTAACCCTTCCCTATGCTATCCAAAAAGCTTAAAAATATTTTTTTTGGCTGAAGCTACAATTATAAAAGGTACCTGTTCCAACAAACCTACAGTCCCTATCTTGTTTGTAACCCGGGGGCCGCCTGTAATGTAGAATGTGTAAACCATAACAATGATTTTTTCCACTTTACAGAAAAAGAGGATCCTAACTGAAATCTTCTCTGCAAGTATTCATACCCCTTGACATTTTTCGCATTTTGTCATGTTACAAGCAAAAACGTAAATGTAGTTTGTTGGGATTTTATGTGATAGACCAAAACAAAATGGCACATAATTGTGAAATGGAATGGTTTTCACATTTGTTTTACAAATATATATCTGAAAAGTGTGGCGTGCATTTGCATTCAGCCCTCCTTTACTCTGATACCCCTAACTAAAATCTAGTGGAACCAATTGCTTTCAGAAGTCACCTAATTAGTAAATAGAGTCCACCTGTGTGTAATTTAATCTCAGTATAAACACAGCTGTTCTGTGAAGCCCTCAGAGGTTTGTTAGAGAACCTTAGTGAACAAACAGCACCATGAAGGCTGTAGAAAGTTGTGGAGAAGTTTAAAGCAGGGTTAGGTTATAAAAAAATATCCCAACCTTTGAAAATCTCACGGAGCACTGTTCAATCCATCATCCGAAAATGGAAAGAGTATGGCACAACTAGAAACCTACAAAGACATGGCCATCCACCTAAACTGACAGGTCGGGCAAGGAGAACATTAACCACTTCAGCCCCGGAAGGATTTCCTACATTAGGACCAGAGCACTTTTTGCAATTCGGCACTGCCTTTAACTGAGAATTGCGCGGTCGTGTGACGTTGTACCCAAATGAAATCTGTGTCCTTTTTTCCCACAAATAGAGCTTTCTTTTGGTGGCCTTTGATCACCTCTGTGTCATTTCTGATCACTGCTATAAACAAAAAAAGAGCGACAATTTTGCAAAAAAAAAAAAAATAATAATATTTCTTACTTTTTGCTAAATTCCAAATCCAAAAATAACCCAATTTTTTTTCATCGGTTTTGGCCGATTTATATTCTCATATTTTTGGTAAAAAAAAAAAAAAACTGCAATCGGTGTTTATTGATTGGTTTGCGCAAAAGTTGCCGTGTTTACGAATGATGAGAATTAATTTCCGGGGTTTTTATTTTTTTTTATCTTTTACTATTAATGGCAACGATCTGCAATTTTTAGCAGTACTGCGATATTGCGGCGCACGTGTCGGACCATTTTGAAACTTTTTTGGGACCATTGGCATTTATACAGCGATCAGTGCTATAAAAATGCACTGATTACTGTGTAAATGCCATTGGCAGTGAAGGGGTTAACCTGGAGGGGGCGCTCTAAGGGTTAACTGTGTTCCTACAGTGTGTTCTAACTGTATGGGGGCTGGGCTGGCAGGGGGAGGGGAGTGATCATAGCTTCTATATACAGGAAGCCTGTGATCACATCCCTTCCCCCTCTATGAGAACGGAGGTCCGTGTTTACATACACGGACCTCCGTTCTGACGCTCTGGGGGGTGGGGGGGTCGCGGGTAGCCGGCAGTGATCAAATCCGCCCTAACTGCTCCCTGGCCGCCCCTGAAAACACAGTGGCGCGCACGCACAATACTAGTTGTCGCTGTCAGGTGACGGCGGTTTGCGATAACGAGCCACTCTGCCACCATCGAGCTGCGGTGCGCGGTCGGCAAGTGGTTAATCAGAGAAGCAGCCAAGAGGCCCATGGTAACCCTGGAGAAGCTGCAGAGATCCACAGCTCAGGTGGGAGAATCTGTCCACAGGACAACTATTAGGCACTCCACAAATCTGGCCTTTATGGAAGAGTGGCAAGAAGAAAGCCATTGTTGAAAGAAAGCCATAACAAGTCCCGTTTGCAGTTTGTGAGAAGCCATGTGGGGGACAAAGCAAACATGTGGAAGAAGGTGCTCTGGTCAGATGAGACCAAAACTGAACGTTTTGGCCTTGAAGCAAAACGCTATGTGTGGCAGAAAACCAGGGCTGTAGATAAGAGGGGGTTTGGGGTGTTCAAACCCCCCCAGAGCATCCTGCCAAAAATAAAAAGTGTCTCTGCCCTGTCGTCTCTCATGGCGCCAGCACCGCAACAACAAACCGTGGAGCACAGCAGTCAGTATTGCGGGCGAAGTAGATGCAGCAGGTCGGGTGTAAGACACACCGTCACAGGCACTTACGTGACGCTGTTATGACCAGGCTGTGTTGGGTTCCCGGCGGACAGATCATAGACACAGTGGAGTGGGCGGCTCTACACTCAGTAATTCCCGCCTTGGACTTTGGAGGAAAATGGAGCAGAGAACATGCAACGAGGCAGTACTGCTGCTAAGGAACTGAGTCTCCCTCTTTCCTTTTCGGCTAGCTTGCTGCCTGAGAAAAAGTTATCACAGACCACTTACCACCACTGCTGTGCTGCCATTGAGGTAAATGAGTCTGTGGCAACTGGCAAAATTATTCACTAAATCACCCAAGTCTTGAGTTACCATTTTTCACTGCTTGGTTGGTACTGATAGTCCAGCCTGGCTCTGTCAGCTATGTTGTGGTGCTGACTGCAGAGCCAAAGGGCTGAGGGTTTGCCAGGCACAATAACATTGCTGCCAGAGCCAGGCTGGACTGTTTGCTGCCCTTAGCGCCCTGGCCCTTTTTTAATTGTGTTGAAAAGGCAATAATAAGCCCCGGTTCACACTAGGATGTGGTGCAGAAAACCTGCAACGCATCTCCCTCACAAAGCTGTCTTTAACGTGGGGCAAAAGAAGCAGATGCCCTGGGCCCAGCCCCAGTCATTGTTGTGGGGCACAAAGCAGCTGCCCCTTGCACCTGCGCTGCCCGTAAACAAGATGGCGGCCAAATACTACTGGGGTGGAGTTGGTGCTCTGTCATCTCTTCCAATCCCCAACCAACCACTGCCTGACCTGCCATCATGTGACCTCCACATCCCCCTAACAGCCAATCACTCCACCCTCTAACAACCAGACCTGTGATCAGTGGGGAGGAGAGGTACAGTCCATGCTGAAAGTCTGGAACCTGTCACACAGTAAGTAAATGACGTGTGGTGTGGGGGGACACTGACAGCACCTGTTATGGTGATCAGGAAGGACCATTGTGAGTGTTCAGCAGACAATGTACAGAGATAAGAGATAAGACAGTACATGGATGGTCTCTGACCATCTCCTGTAGTACAACTGCAGTCTCTGACCATCTCCTGTAGTATGTCTGCAGTCTCTGACCATCTCTTGTACACCTGCAGTCCCTGACCATCTCCTGTAGTAGGTCTGCAGTCTCTGGCCATCTGTTGTAGTACGCCTGCAGTCTCTGACCCTCTCTTGTACGCCTGCAGTCTCTGACCATCTCCTGTAGTAGTCTGCAGTCTCTGACCATCTCCTGTAGCACACCTACAGTCTTTGATCATCTCCTGTACTATGTCTACAGTCTCTGACCATCTCCTGTACTATGACTGCAATCTCTGACCATCTCCTGTAGTACATCTGCGGTTTCTGACCATCTCTTGTAGTACGTCTGCAGTCTCTGACATTCTCTTGTACATTTGCAGTCCCTGACTATCTCTTGTATGCGTGCAATCTCTGACCATCTCCTGTAGTACACCTACAGTCTCTGACCATCTCCTGTACTATGTCTGCGGTCTCTGACCATCTCCTGTACTAGGTCTGTGGTCTCTGACCATCTCCTGTACTATGTCTGCGGTCTCTGACCATCTCCTGTACTAGGTCTGTGGTCTCTGACCATCTCCTGTACTATGTCTGCAGTCTCTGACCATCTCCTGTACTATGTCTGCAGTCTCTGACCATCTCCTGTACTATGTCTGCAGTCTCTGACCATCTCCTGCACTATGTCTGCAGTCTCTGACCATCTCCTGCACTATGTCTGCAATCTCTGACCATCTCCTGTAGTACGTCTGCAGTCTCTGACCATCTCCTGTAGTACGCCTGCAGTCTCTGACCATCTCTTGTATGCCTGCCTGCAATCTCTGACCAGCTCTTGTATGCCTGCAGTCTCTGACCAGCTCTTGTATGCCTGCAGTCTCTGACCATCTCACGTAGTATGTCTGGCAGTAAATGATATGCACAACCCTTTGGTGTGTCAGGGGCTGCAGTTGAGGCACTGAAAACCTCATCAGTTGGCCATCACTGGGATGCAGTCTCAAACCGAGCTATACATCCACACAACAAATGGAGTGCATGAGACTCAGAACAAGCTGCTCTGGTTTAAAGTAGACCTTTCACCATGAAGGCCTCTTTCACACACACACTGCAGTCCCTACCTTCATAGGTGTTTGTGCTCTGCTCATTGCTAATAACACGTTCTAGGAGTTTTCTGTCTATTGGTCCCCCACCTCCCCAGTCCATGGTGTGCAGGCAGTGAGATGATGTGCTGTAACCTCCAGCAACCAATCAGTGAGCAGTCATGATGTGCTTTAACCCCCAGGAACCTATCAGTGAGCAGTCATGATGTGAATGGGGGGGCGGGCGAAGAAAATGTTTGTCCAGGGTCCAATCAATATGAAAGGAGGCCATGATCCCGCACCACATTCAAATTACACTGCCCTTGCAATCTACAGTGGGTGTCAGTTGAATCTTAACGACAACCCTGCTTGCTACGGGGCACACAGTGCATGCTCGCTCCTGTGCTGGTCGATGGACAGCCATGCTCCATCGACCCACACAGCGCTACTTGGTTCTCCCCCCGACACCCCCCCCCCGCTTCACCACTTGGTACCTGCTGCTGAACCCCCCCAGGGCAAAAAATTATCTACGGCCCTGCGGAAATCTAACATTGCACATCACCCTGAACACACAATCCCCACCGTGAAACATGGTGGTGGCATCATGTTGTGGGGATGCTTTTCTTCAGCAGGGTCAGGGAAGCTGTTCAGAGTTGATGGGAAGATGGATGGAGCCAAATATAGGGCAATCTTAGAAGAAAACCTGGTAGAGTGTCCAAAAGACTTGAGACTCGGGCGGAGGTTCACCTTCCAGCAGGACAACTACCCTAAACGTAAAGTCAGCGCTATAATGGAATGGTTTAGAATTTGGATCAAAGCATATTCATGTGTTAGAATGGCCCAGACAAAGTCCAGACTTAAATCCAATTGAGAATCTGTGGTAAAACTTGAAATTGAGAATTGCTATTCAAAGACGCTCTCCATCCAATCTGACAGCTTTAGAGCAATTTTGAAAAGAAGAATGGGCAAAAAATGTCCCTCTCTAGATGTGCAAAGCTGGTAGAAACATCCTCCAAAAGACTTGCAGCTGTAATTGCAGTGAAAGGTGGTTCTACAAAGTATTGACTTAGGGGGCCTGAATACAAATGCACGCCATACTTTTCACATATTTGTAAAAAAAAATTGAAAACCATTTATCATTCCCTTCCACTTCACAATTATGTGCCACTTTGTGTTGGTCTATCACATAAAATCCCAATAAAATACATTTACGTGTTTGGTTGTAACCTGACAAAATGTGGAAAATTTCAAGGGGTATGAATACTTTTTCAAGGCACTGTATACATGTTCACCTAATACTGCAGGTAAAGTGACTATGGCATCTGATCCATTCAAGTATAATTGCGCTCAATGGATAGACTCAATCAGCAGAATGAACATTTGATCTGGACAAGGGTGCTGTGATATGAAAATACATTAAATTGTAAAACAGCATTATTTGGTTAATGTGTGTGAATGCACTGGCGTGGGGCTTATGATTGTGCTTTTTGGTTTTAAAGTCTGTAAACAATCATGTGAAAAATTAAGAAAGTTGATCACGTTTTGAACTTATTTGAACACACAAACATTCAGAGCTAGTTCACACCAGATGCAGTTCCATGAGCTTTTTTTCTGCACTAAAAATGCATGCAGTGTTTTCCAGGTATTCCAATGGCTCTAGTGCACACCAATGCAGTCAGTTTCCAGTACAGAAAAAAAATAGAGCCTGCTGCATTTTTTTTCTGCACAGAACTGTACTGGAACATAGCAAATTGTAACAAAAACGCAGTGGAGCTGCGTATGTTGTGAACTGTAAGCAAAAACTGATCTGGAACATATCCAGAGTGCAATGTTTTGGTGTGAACTGGCCCTTAATCTTTATTCAAAAGTGCCTACAGATTAAGGTGATATGATTGAATAAGAACACAAGAAAAATGTGCATTTTCAATAATTTATTGACCAAAATCAAAAATAGATGTAATAGTATATTGTGGAAAAAGTAAGTACACCCTTGGCATTGCCTCCTGTAACAGAAATGATTTATTGTAGGCATTTAGTATAACTGCCTACCAGACTCTGATTTGATAGTGTGCCTCGGATCATTAAACGTGTCAAAAGACTCATTTCCAGTTCAACTTTGTACAGATGGCTTCATATTAAAGCACGTTTTGATATGATGCAGAATGAATAGTTGACTTGATCACTACAAGATGTCCAGGCCTAAAGCAATAGCAAAGCCACCACAAACCATAACATTTCCACCACCATGCTTCAGAGTTATGAGGGTCTTCTGAAATATGGTCTTCAGTTTGCAGCAAACACGTTTAGTGGTACTGAGAACATAAAAAATGTTTTGGATTGATAGGTCTTCGGCACATTGTTTCAGAAGGCCAATCCTTGTCCTATACGATACATGGCAAACTGTAATCTAGATGTAAATATCTGGACAGCCAAGGCTTTTTCTTAACATGCCTACCATGTAGGTAGAATAGGTGCAATCTTTTTAGGAGTATAGATGCATGTGTTTTGACCCCCAACTGTTGCAAGATACCTGAACACCCCACAATGAAATGCTGGGGCTTTTGGAGACTTCTGGTATCATATAGTCAGCTCTTGAAATTAATTTGCCAGGCTAGCCAGTCCTGGACAAATTAGCAGTTACATAGTTTATAAAGTTAAGAGAGTCCATTTGGTTCAACCTACATGTATTTATGTACAGTATCTCACAAAAGTATGTACACCCCTCACATTTTTGTAAATATTTTATTATATCTTAATGTGACAACACTGGAGAAATGACACTTTGCTACAATGTAAAGTAGTGAGTGTACAGCTTGTATAACAGTGTAAATTTGCTGCCCCCTCAAAATAACCCAACACACCGCAGGCAACAAAAGTGAGTACACCCCTAAGTGAAAATGTCCAAATTGGGCCCAATTAGCCATTTTCCCTCCCCGGTGTCATGTTACTCATTAGTGTTACAAGGTCTCAGGTGTGAATGGGGAGCAGTTGTGTTAAATTTGGTGTCATCGTTTTCACTTTCTCATACTGGTCACTGGAAGTTCAACATGGCACCTCATGGCAAAGAACTCTGAGGATCTAAAAAAAAAAAGAACTGTCGCTCTACATTAAAAGATGGCCTAGGCTATAAGAAGATTGCCAAGACCCTAAAATTGAGCTGCAGCATGGTGGGTAAGACCATACAGGGGTTTAACAGGACAGGTTCCACTCAGAAAAGGCCTTGCCATGGTCGACCAAGGAAGTGAAGTGCACATGCTCAGCGTCATATCCAGAGGGTGTCTTTGGGAAACAGACGTATGAGTGCTGCCAGCATTGCTGAATAGAAACATAGAAACATAGAAAAGTGATGGCAGATAAAGACTGAGTAGTCCATCGAGTCTGCCCCTTTTTATTTATTTATTTATTTTTTTTACATTAACCTTGTTGTCTGACTATAGATTTATGTTTATCCCAAGCATATTTGAAGCCATTTACTGTTGACTGTCTCACAACCTCTGTTGGCAGTTTATTCCAATCATCAACCACCCTTTCAGTAAAATAATACTTTCTAAGATTAGTTTTGAACTTCCCCCCAGTTAGTTTGAGGTCATGTCCCCGTGTTCTTGATTTTGGTTTCATATTTAAAAGACTGCCCTCCTGAACCTTATTCACCGCCTTGATGTATTTAAAGGTTTCAATCATGTCTTCCCTCTCCCTTCTTTCCTCCAGACTGTACATATTAAGTTCCTGAAGTCGCTCTTGATATGTTTTATCCCCCAGAGGTGCAGAGGTTGAAGTGGTGGTGGGACAGCCTGTCAGTGCTCAGACCATACGCCGTACACTGCATCAAATTGGTCTGCATGGCTGTCGTCCCAGAAGGAAGCCTCGTCTAAAGATGATGCACAAGAAAGCCCGCAAACAGTTTGCTGAAGACAAGCAGACTAAGGACATGAACTACTGGAACCAAGATAAATGTATTTGGTTCAAATGGTATCAAGTGTGTGTGGCGGCAACCAGGTGAGGAGTACAAAGACAAGTGTGTCTTGCCTACAGTCAAGCATGATGGTGGGAGCGTCATGGTCTGGGGCTACATGAGTGCTGCCGGCACTGAGGAGCTACAGTTCATTGAGGGAACCATGAAATCCAACATGTACTGTGACATACTGAAGCAGAGCATGATCCCCTCCCTTTGGAGACTGGGTCGCAGGGCAGTATTCCAACATGATAACGACCACAAACACACCTCCAAGATGACCACTGCCTTGCTAAAAAAGCGGAGGGTAAAGGTGATGGACTGGCCAAGCATGTCTCCAGACCTAAACCCTATTGAGCATCTGTGGAGCATCCTAAAACGTAAGGTGGAGGAGCGCAAGGTCTCTAACATCCACCAGCTCCGTGATGTCATCAAGGAGGAGGGGAAGAGGACTCCAGTGGCAACCTGTGAAGCTCTGGTGAACTCCATGCCCAAGAGGGTTAAGGCAGTGCTGCAAAATAATGGTGGCCACAAAAAATATTGACACTTTGGGTCCAATTTGGACATTTTCACTTAGGGGTGAACTCACTTTTGTTGCCAGCGGTTTAGAGATTAATGGCTGTGTGTTGAGTTATCTTGAGGGGACAGCAAATTTACACTGTTATACAAGCTTTACACTCACTTCTTTACATTGTAGCAAAGTGTCATTTTTTTCAGTGTTGTTGCATGAAAAGGAATAACAAGATATTCACAAAAATGTGAGGGGTGTACTCACTTTGTGAGATACTGTAGGTGTGATTTTTGTTCTCTAACAATTTCCATAGCAGTGCATATTTTGTTTCCTGAGGAAAACATCTAAAGGTTTTTTTGATGTAGTCAACACTCTCAGCTAGTAGTCCTGGAGGGAGGATTTCCACATTTGTTTTACTATTTTAACAGTGTGAACCCTTTCCACAATCTTGGTTTAAATCTCCTTTCATCTAACCTTAAGTCTGTGCGTCCTTTTCAGGGACCTTAGAGTAAACAATTTATCACAGTTACTGGGGTCACTTTTGATATATTAGCACATTTTCTTCATATCCACTCTTAGGCCGGCCATACACGGTGCAAGGGTTGCAGGAAAGAAATTTGCTTGACTTATTCCACCATCAACACAGACGGTGTGCATGCAGGAATCCCTCCTGCCAAGCCATTCGACCACCGGGAGAAGGCAGTGGTTATTGCTAGCAGCTGTACCAACTACTAGCTATAATCACAAGTAAAATCCAGCAGGCTGGTTCTACCCAAGTCGATCGATCAATTTGGTATATACAGCCTGCTCATACACGGTTCGAATCTCAGCCGGTTCCTGCTGAACTGGTCGAGATTCAAACCATCTATAGCTGGCATTAAGCATATCTTCTTCAGAGTGTATAGCTGTAATCTATGTAAACTCCGTGTAATTCAATAGTCTTTCCTGAGGATTGGTGGCCAAAACTGTATGGCATATTCAGTGTTTTGTAAAGGGGTGAAATTATTGATTAATTTCTTGAATATATGCCCTTTTTATAGCAGTGAAAGTATTTTCCAAGCTTTGCCATCTACAGTGAGGCAGCGACGTTTATGTCACTTGAAGATTATTTTTCTTCCAATGGACCAATCAATTTTTTTAATCCCTTGCCAGACTCATAGGCAGCCACATATTTCTTTTTAGGTGGTTTAGAAAGCACTATTGATCTTGACATAACAACATCGCCAATATCATTAGCAAAGAACACCAGACCCTAGATGTCTAAGGCTTCATGCAAACAGGATGTTAAAAAAAACGTACTAAAAACGTCAGTAGCTTATCAGTGATTTTTTCAGCTTTTACCAGCGTTCTATTACCAGCGTTTTTTCACGTTTTTAAAGGGCCAGTGTTTTTTGGGGTTTTTTTCTCAATTGATCCAAAACATCCAAAAATGTTGGGGATCGACATTTAGCCGCATTTTTGAGCATTTGAACATTTTTACAGCTGAAAAAAGTCTCTCAGAACTTGTGGTGCACCAAATGGAAATTTTGGTGCCGAAACCGAAAATGCACTAAGCCGAAAACCAAAAATGACAGTTTTTAAAAAATATTTATATTTTTATATACAATTGTCATATGCAGCCCACCTGTGCCTGGGCACTGACAGGCAGCACTGACTGGCACTGATAGGTGGCACTGGCAGGCAGCACTGACAGGAAGCACTGACAGGCAGCACTGATTGGTGGCACTGACAGGTGCCACTGGTTGGCACTGACAGTTGGCACTGGCAGGTGGCACTGGCATGTGGCATTGATTGGCACTGACAGGTGGAACTGGATGGTACTGGCAGATGGCACTGATTGGCACTGACAGGTGACACTGGATTGTACTAGCAGGTGGCATTGACAGGCGGTACTGGATGGTATTGGCAGGTGGTACTGGATGGTACTGGCAGGTGGCACTGGCATATGGCACTGACTGGCGGCACTGGATGGTACTGGCAGGTGGCACTGACATGTGGCACTGAATGTTACTGGCAGGTGGCACTGGTATGTGGCACTGATTGGCACTGGCAGGTGGCACTGATTGGCACTGATAGGTGGCACTGGATGGTACTGACAGGTGGCACTGGCAGAAGAGATGAGTAGATTCACAATGCACAGAGCGCGCTGCTTGTACGAACCGCTCTGTGCATGAAACTGTCAGCTAATTACACTGGAATGCAGAGGAGATCTGTCAGATTTTCACTGAGATCAGAGGTAGGCGGGACTGAACAGCTAACACCCGCCCAGCCCCTGTCCTATTGGCTGGCGTTTGATAGCTGTTCCGTCCCGCCCAGCTCCCGACATCAATTTGAAGATCTGACAGCTCTTTCTGCATTCCAGTGTAATTAGCTGACAGTTTCATGCACAGAGCGGCTCGTACAAGCAGCACGCTCTGTGCATTGTGAATCTACTCATCTCCCACATCCAGGGCCGATCCTGGGCGGGTGCCTGGGGTGCACTGCACCCAGGCGCTGCGGGTTGCGGGGCGCCAAACTGTAAGAGTTCTCTCCTCTCCATGTTCGCAGTGCTGATCCCTGCCGAGCAGCTTCCCGGAGGGCGGTGGCTGTGAGATGAGAAGAGCCGCCCTATTCAGCTAATGAAATTCAGAGGAGGAGCGGCGACGATGCTACAAGCAGCACACAGGCTGAAGCCGCTCCTCCTCTGAATTTCATTAGCTGAATAGAGCGGCTCTTCTCATCTCACAGCCACCGCCCTCCGGGAAGCTGCCTGCTGTTCAGCATCCCTCCCCTCTCCTATGTCAGCCCCCTCCTCCCTCCTCCCTTCACTCTCCCAGCAGTACAGAGGTTAGGGGAGGGAAACAGAGCACAGTGTTCCTCCCTCCCCCTCCCTTCTGTACTGCAAAGAATTATGGGAGATCTAGTCCACAGGAGGGGCGGGATTGCCTTAAAAATGAATGGAGAGTGTAATGGCCACAATGAGGAGGTGAGTTTCTGATCTCACAATCTCACATTTTTCACACATGGGTACTCATTAGGTGGCACTAATAGACTGCACTGATGTGCTGGCACTGATGAGGTGGCACTGATGTGCTGGCACTGATAGACTGCACTGATGAGGTGGCACTGATGAGATGCCACTGGTAGACACTGATGTACTGGCACTGAAGAGGTGACCCTGGTATGCACTGATGAGGTGGCACTGATGGGCACTAATGAGGTGGCACTGATGAGATGGCACTGGTAGACACTGATGAGGTGGCACCTATGAGACAGCACTGGTAGGCACTAATGAGGTGGCACTGGTAGGCACTGACAAGGTGGCACTGGTAGGCACTGATGGTACTGATGAAGTGGCACTGATGAGGCATTACTGGTATGCACTGATGAGGTGGCACTAATTAGGTGGCACTGATCAGTCTCTGACCATCAGCGGTATCATTTCTGCAGTATCCGACATCTGCTTTATCATGTTTGCAGTCTCTGACCATCTCTTGTATCATTTCTGCAGTCTGTGACCATAAGCTGTATCATGCCTGCAGTCTCTGACCATCTCCTGTACCATGTCTGCAGTCTCTGACCTTCTCCTGTACCATGTCTGCAGTCTCTGACCATCTCCTGTGCTATGTCTGCAGTCTCTGACCATCTCTTGTATCATGTTTGCAGTCTCTGACCATCTCTTGTATCATGCCTGCAGTCTGTGACCATAAGCTGTATCATGCCTGCAGTCTCTGACCATCTCCTGTACCATGTCTGCAGTCTCTGACCATCTCCTGTACCATGTCTGCAGTCTCTGACCATCTCTTGTACCATGTCTGCAGTCTCTGACCATCTCTTGTACCATGTCGGCAGTCTCTGACCATCTCTTGTATCACGTCTGCAGTCTCTGACCATCTCCTGTACCATGCCTGCAGTCTCTGACCATCTCCTGTATAATTTCTGCAATCTCTGATACTGTTAATGCACTTAGAACTTACCAAAACCCAAAAACTGAAATGTAATATATTGAAGCGTACTGCTCTTTAAATGTGGTGGCTGCATTAGTTCTCCTTTTTTAGGCTTTTTTTCCCTTTATTTTCACCTGGTGATCCCGCCAGTGACATGCCTCCTTAGGGTGTCTTCACTCAGTGCTGCCACTGATGAGGTGGCACTGATGTGCTGGCAATGATGAGATGGCACTGATAGACTGCACTGATGTGCTGGCACTGATGAGATGCCACTGGTATACACTGATGAGATGCCACTGGTATGCACTGATGAGGTGGCACTGGTAGACACTGATGTGCTGGCACTGAAGAGGTGACCCTGGTATGCACTGATGAGGTGGCACTGATGGGCACTAATGAGGTGGCACTGATGGGCACTAATGAGGTGGCACTGATGGGCACTAATGAGGTGGCACTGATGAGATGGCACTGGTATGCACTGAGGTGGCACTGATGGGCACTAATGAGATGGCACTGGTAGGCACTGACCATCTCCTGTATCATTTCTGACCATCTCCTGTACCATGTTTGCAGTCTCTGACCATCTCCTGTATCATTTCTGCAGTCTCTGACCATCTCTTGTATCATGTCTGCAGTCTCTGACCATCTCCTGTATCATGCCTGCAGTCTCTGACCATCTCCTGTATCATGCCTGCAGTCTCTGACCATTTCCTGTATCATGCCTGCAGTCTCTGACCATCTCCTGTATCATTTCTGCAGTCTCTGACCATCTCCTATATCATTTCTGCAGTCTCTGACCATCTCCTATATCATTTCTGCAGTCTCTGACCATCTCCTGTATCATTTCTGCAGTCTTGGACCATTGTTTATTGTTAAGAGATTGTGGGAGGATATTGAGGTAACAGACTCCTTAGGGCAGCATCTCTGTGTTTACGTCGCTGCCATGGAAACATTTGTAAAGGGGAAGAGTTAACAAGATAACCACGCCCACGTGGGGGCGCCAGAAATATCTCTGCACCCAGGCGTCTGTGACCCTAGGATCGGCCCTGCCCACATCCATTGCATCACATACCCCGCAATGGACGGGACCGACCCCCTTTTCGGTATCGGCTCATTTATTTGTTTCGGGCGATACCGAAAACACCGATTTTGGTCAAAAATGCCGATAATTTCCGGCTGCCGAAATTTCAGTGCATCTCTATTCAGAACTCACTGGTCTTGGGCTTTTTTTACAGCTTAAAAACGTCACTGCTCAAAACAGTTGATAACAGCATATGTGTGGATGAACACATAGGATAACATGAGGGAGGGTTTATTGACTGTAGAAAAAAAAAAAAAACGTCTGCAGCTAAAAACAGCCGCTGTAAAACAGTCAAAAACTTCCTGTGTGCATGAGGCCTAAAGGTTTGAATAAGTGAGGTTCCACCTGCATACTCTCAGAGGAGACTCTGATCATAATTCCTAATCTGAAATACCCAATCTTAATCTCCTAGATTTGAAGTGGTGGTAAACATTGTTGTGTACTTACTTTTTCAGCCTGTCAAATCTGCATTTTTGTTCATTTAGATCATGAAAGTGAATACACCATATCAACTATATGTGCCATTTGTTTAAGCAGATCACCTATATTTGTAGGCACTACTTGAATCAAAATTTAAAGTTTGCCCATTCAAATATGTTGAAAAGGTCATCAATTTCCATGAGGTGTACTTAATTTGTCACTCATCATTCTGTATTTTCTTATATGAAATGTCAATGAATACACTTAAGTACTGTCAGAGCTAGCAATCAACCAGATTTGCCCCCTGTCATAAAGTAAAAATCTTACTGGTTGATGGGGACTGACAGACATTGACACGGGTCTCATTATGAAGATCATCAATTTCTCTGGCAAACAATAGGATCATTACAATAGATTTGCTACAAAGCAAAATATAAGATCTCATAAAAAATATTTTTTAACTGTAAAACGAAGTTTGATCCCACTTCCCACAGACATTAGGATGAGAAAGCTAATAAAATAAAGTGTGAAGTTTAATTCAATTTAGATTGGGTTAGCTAAATCAATTTATAAATGATTTGATTAGACAAAGGAAAGACTGAAAGATGGCAGTCGAGTAATATCATTAAAGATGATTTATGGTGTTGAGGATGTGAATAAACTGATCAGCCATAACATTATGACCACCGACAGATAAAGTGAATAACATGGATTATCTTGTTACAATGGCATCTGAAAGTGGGTGGGATAAAGTAGGCAGCAAAACTGGGCATCACAGTTTGCTACATATGGGGCTGAGTAGATGCAGACCAGTCAGGGCTGACCCATGTCCACAGCTAAAAATGCCTACAATGGGCATGTGAGCATTATAACTGGGCCATGGAGCAATGGAAGAAGGTGGCATGGTCTGATGAATCACATTTTCTTTTACATTATGTGGATGGCCTAGTGCAGGTGTGTCGCTTACCTGAGGAAGAGATGCCGTATGGGAAGAAGGCAAGATGGCAGAGGAAGTTTGATGCTTTGGGCAGTGTTCTGCTGGGAAACCTTGGTCCTGCCATTCATGTGGATCTTATTTTAAAACCTATTACCTAGTTAAACATTGTTGCTGGCCAAGTACGCCCCTTTACCGAAAACATATTCCCTGATGGCAGTGGTCACTTTCAGAAGGATAATGTGCCCTGCCACACTGTAAAAATGCTTTAAGAATGGTTTGGAGGAACACAAGTTTGAGGTGTTGACTTGGCCTTCAAATTCCCCAGATCTCCAATCCAATCAAGCATTTGTTGGATGCACTAGAAAACAAGCCCAATCCATGGAGGCCCCACCATGCAACTTACAGGTCTAAAAGAATCTCCTACTGACAGCTTCGAGCCAGATGCCACAGCATACCTTCAGAGATCTAGTGGAGTCCATACCTCAGTTGGTCTGTTTGGTGGCAAATGGGGGAACTACTCAATATTAGGTGGGTGGTCATAATGTTATGGCTGATTGGTGTATATGCATGCATTAATCCATGGTTAAATGTTATACAGACTGAAAGTATAGGTTTGACTCCAATTTAAGAGCATGATACCTTAGTGCATAGTTCACTGTGTCTGCAGTCGATGATTTGAGTGTTGTGCTAGTCTCTTGTAGGGACACAATGGATCTGCACATATAATTGTTATTATAACAAATCAGCAAAGTGAGTGAAAAAAAAAAATACAAATAAAAACTATTTGCATTACATCCAGTAAAACAGGGAAGGATTTTAAAGGTGAACTTGAGGCTAAAATAATTTGGTTCAGTTATCTCAAAGTGTATTTCTAAAGGCAATTTTTATGTTGGCTAGAGCAGGGAATGGTTAGAACCCGTCAGGTTTTCTTTTACATTTGTGCACCATTGAGATTTCCCTTCACTTTCTATTCTGCAGGCACAAAACATAAAAAGCAGGGGCTCGAGTCTTCTGCAGAGGGTGAAGCTTTTGTAGAGATCATTTGACATGGTGAAGAGATGTCACATTGCCACCTCATCACTGGTTTTAACAGCTAAAAAGCCACACCACCGTTCAAAAACCACATACACTTCACACGATTACAGGACGATTGCGGTGAGGCACCAATCAGCGAAAAATCGACAATTTTGGTCACTACTCCACCGTTACACTGTAGAGAAGTGGTACAGTTTACTAGAGATGTTTTCGAAGTGGGAGACGTCTTCTGAGCTCGGGGACGAAAAATACAAAACACGGACGTCTTATCTTTCACTTCCCTTTAGAGTTACCACGTGTTTACATTTTCTTTTGGACTGCCCAAGATTGGTAAGGGACGAGATCGGTTGTATTTTTAACGGAAATCTTTATGTGAAACTCTATTGACTTGGTTTAATAAAATCGGAGTTCAAGTGGAAATTTT
>BLSH010537001.1:440168-455178 GCA_018402905.1 Glandirana rugosa | reverse complement strand
CACTAGGAGTGGACTAGGCAGGACTAAGTTCAGCTCAAAGCAGACACAGCCCCTCCCAGGGGGTAGTCCTCACTTGGCATAACCCCTCCTGCCCTGTTCAGCAAGCCAGTTCGTAACAAGCAGTACAAAGTCAAAGAGGGGTGGGTGCTGTGTCTGTCAATGAACTCAGAGAAAAGGATTTTACGATAAGTCAAAAAATCCTATTTTCTCTTTCGTTCATTGACAGACGCAGCCTCTTATTCTTGACACGTGGGGATGTCCCAAAGCAGTGTCACAACGAGGGGTGGGCAACAACAACAGTACCCAACCGAAGAGTTCTCCGGGAGGTGCCAGACGCGCCTCACCCCACCGCCTGCAAAACTTTGCGGCCAAAAGCAGCATCCGCGGACGCTGCAACAACAACTCTGTAAAATTTTGACAAAGTGTGCACTGAGGCCCAAGTGGCCGCCTTGCACACCTGAGAAAAACGACGCCTGATGTCGGAAAGCCCAGAAGTACTAATCGCCCTGGTAGAATGAGCCGTGACAGGAAGGGGGGCTCCTGGCCCGAACAGCCTATGCACGGGTCACCGTCTGTCGTATCCAACGGGAAATAGTGGCCGACGAGGCCGCCATCCCCTTGCACGGACCATCCACCGCGGAAAAGAGGCCGTGGCCGCCAGATACACCCGCAGAGCCCTTACCACATCCAGGGAGTGCAAAAAAACCTCCTTAGGATGAGAAGGGGTGCAGACACAGCGAGGAAGGACAAAGTCCTCATTGATGTGAAAAGAAGAGACCGCCTTCGGAAGGAGAAGGGGCGCAAAACTGCCTTATCCCTATGTAGGCCCAAGTACGGGGACCTACAGGACAGAGCCGCAAGCACAGACACCCGTGTAGCGGATGTAATAGCCACCCAGAAAGCCACTTTCTGCGAAGGCAGCTGCAGGGGATTTTTCCCTGATATTTTCGAAAGGCGGCTTCTGAAGCAATGAGGAGGACCAGATTAAGGTACCAAGGCGCCAAAAGGCGACCGTACCTGGGGAGTGACATGACGAACCCCCTGGACAAAGGTATGAAATCTGTCCCTTAGGCATGCTCAATGCCAACTTGTGCTCTAGGCCTTGCTAAAGGAAGGCCAGCACCCGAGCCACGGAGAAAGAACGGGGGCTCCATCCCCCGCCTCACACCAGGCAATGGAAGCCTTCCAGGTGCGGTGAGAAATCTTACGCGAAGTACCATACGCACTTTGAGCATAGCGGGGATCACTGAACCAGAGAGTCCCCATACCATTAACACCTGGGATTCAATAGCCAGGCCTTTAAAGCCAGCGAGGATAATGCCGGGTGCAAGATGGGTCCCTGGAAAGCAAATCCTCGTGAAGCAGGAGATGCCAGGGAAATTCACTTCCATCGCACCATGTCGGCACACCCGGGCCTCCGGGGCCAGTCTGGCACCACAAGAATGGCCGGTATTTCCTCCGCTTCTATCCAGTGCATAGGCGTGGGAGCAGCATAAGAAGGAACAAAGCATAGGTGATCAGAGGCAGGTCCACCGGGCCCCCGCTCAGCTCACGAAGGTCTGTACCTTCCGAGTCCACCGGGGTGCCAGCTGAACCACGACTGGTGTACCCTACTGCAGACATATCTGCCGGAACACAGTCGGATTCAGGGACCATGCCCCCTGAATCAACCGCACACAACCAGGGCTGCGCTAGCCAACTCTCGACGCCTGAAATGTAAACGGCGGAGATCATCCAGCGCGTGAAGTTCTGCCCACCGCAGAACGAAAGCCACCATTGGAAGCAGCAGCTAAGCATCTTGTCCCGCCCTGCTGCTCTACATATGCCACGGCCATGGCAATAACCGACTGAGCTCAGACAGGACAAAAACGACAGCCTCCCCGACCAGCGGGAGGCAAAGCCAGATGGCCAGACGATCAGGAAATGCATCTGGACACGAGACTCCTCCTGGGACCAGCGACCCCAGGTCGCCAACACCCCCTGGACTTTAGCCAGGCAGACTGGCGCCTGTAGCGACCACTGTCCAAAAACAGGGAAGGAAACAACTTCCCCCAAATGCAGGGCCGGGGCCCACAACCACCATAGTAGTGAGGATCCGGCCTGGCGGTCCCACCTGATCAACCGAAACAGGGATGAGGGGTCCCACTGCAGAGAAACACCTCTCGCTGCCGAGCAGCAGTGTGGCACTGCGCAAACGGGACTGCCGCCAGGGAGGAAAGCCAGAGCCCCAGGAGCCACCTGCAAGGAGGCAGCGTGAACCGCTTTAGGGACAGCGGGGACCGACCCGCCCACCAAGGTGTCTGTGCTTGGTCATAGGGAGGAAAAGACCTCCATCCGGACTGAGTCTCGGATCAGACCCAGAGCCTCCAAACGGTGCGACTGAACCGACACCGATTTAAGGAAAAGTAGCGCCCAGCCGGACTCCCACGGCGTGTGACTGGTGATTGCCATCTCGGCCCTCAGGGCTAGAGCCGACTCCGCCCACTAGGGCAGGTTGGCCAGATCCACCTGATGCCCCTCAGCCTCACCGAGCCAGAACCGGGGGCGCCATAACCATGTAGTGAAGCTCCAATACTGGCAAGGCACAGGAAACGCAGGCGTAGGGCACACAGGGTGATACGCGGATGCACCACTGCCCTGTCGAGATAAACCAGGAAGAGACCCTGATGTGCCACCATCATGGTGGCCAGATGTACACATACCAGACAATGGAGGGGCACCGAGCCATGCCACCTGGGCCCCGTTCACCTCCTACCACAAGCAGGACGTAGGAAATCATGGTACGCCCCGAGGACGGGACAAGGGTATCCACCCCTTGACGAAGCCGGTTCCTAGCCAGGCCTGCGGTACGCCCGGGGGGGATGGGAACAAAATCCCATTTTGTACCCAGACAAAATCACCCAGCAGACCGAAATTCAGAAGGTCATCGACCGCAGGCATCTCCCTACCCAAACCGTGGGTAGGGGCAACACTTCACACTGAGAAGGACTTGTCTCCTGGCCTGTCGCACCTATGCTGCCAGGTACATTTCCACCCACCTGCGGGATCCCTGGCGGGCAAGGAGCCCGGGCCCAATGGCGGAAGGAACGGAGGAAAGGAGGCCTCTACTGGACCGCCAAGGAGTGACCCGTGCTACGGGACTCCCTACCTCCTTACTCCAATGTGGCTCCAAGAGCCATCTAGTTGAGAAGGGAAAACTGGCAGGACCTGCCTTACCAACAGGACCCTAGCGAAGCAGACAATGGGAGAAGGGGGCCACCATCGGGCAGACCGGTGCCGGCCTGCCTGAGACGCAGGCCAGGCTACCCCCTACAAGAAGTAACCTGACCGAGAGCACAGGACAACTGCCACTGGTCATCCGCTGACGATCAAGGCGCTGTCTGGTGCACCGCAGCAGCCACAGCACACCCCACCATACTACCTGGGGAACACCGGGACACCATCTCAAGGGGGGGGCCCGATCTAGGAGGGCCCCTGTCAGGGTCCGACTCATCCCAGAGGCAGGAGGGGGGTACGGCCCGCCATCCCCCCAATACCCTGCCCGGGAAACCCAGGACCCCAAGACCGCCTCGCAGTCCCTAAGCACCACGGAGGGGTCAAGTGGGACAGCACCCGCATTGGCTGCCAATGTAACCCACCCTGGTAATCTGGCCCGCAAACTGGGACCTGCACCAGGAGCCTAGGCACCCCCCACCAAGACTGTGCAGGACTCCCACAGGAAGGTGACTCCGGGGGGACTTACCACCTGCCCGCTCTACCGCTGCTGCTGCCCACCGCTGCGTATATGCCTTTTTCCCTACGCGCCAAGGCAGGCCTATGCCCACCAAACCATCCCCGCATGTCATGCAGGGACAGGGCTGAGGCCAGTAACAGCTACAGTGCGGGGGGTAAACAAGCGCCGGAAGGCCAGGGAACCGCCCCCCACACACATACAGGCTGTACTGAATGCATGGGCCATCGCAAGATGGCCGCCATGCACACTAGAGGCCAAAACACACAGCCGGCCACAACAAAATGGCGGCCGCAATTAGAAATAGAGGCCGAACATGCGGCCGGCTACGGAAAAATGGTGGCTGGACCACCGCAAAATGGCACCAGCCGTGGCTACCGACCACCGGAGGGGGTGGGAGAGAGCAGCGGCCATGCAGCAAGGGGGGAGGGGGGGAGCGAAGAAAGAGGGGAACCGGCCTAACACCCCAGGGGAGCGGGGGGGCATACTTACCCATCCAGACGGGCATAGCGGGTTGCCACCCGAGACAGACCTGCCACCCCGCCGATTCGGGGGGAGCTGCCGGCTATGTGACACCCGTGACCTTAACCCGCCGGCCGCCTCGCACGGAACAAGGCCTGACGCGTTCAGCTAAGGGTCGGCTCGCATCCGTCGGCCGCGCAGGGGAGACTCCCTGGATCTAGGATATCCAGCCTGTCACCCAGCCGGCTACTTGATTGTAATATTCATCAGAATTCTTGAAAAAAGAAAAAATTAAAAAAAGAATGGGGAACCACAGATCCCAGCAGGGAGCCAAGTCCTACTCCTTGCACTAGGCAGAAAAAAACTGGCTTGCTGAGCAGGGCAGGAGGGGTTATGCCAAGTGAGGACTGCCCCCTGGGAGGGGCTGTGTCTGCTTTGAGCTGAATTTCGTTCTGCCTAGTCCACTCCTAGTGAAAGGTGCATATACCCCACATGTCAAGAATAAGAGGCTGTGTGTGTCAATGAACGAAATAGAAAACATGATTTTTGGCTACTCGCTGTAAAATCCCTTTCTCTAAGTTCATTGATGGACACAGCTCTTCTGGTTGTTGCCCATGGGGTTTTTATAGCACCACAAAAAGAAAAGAACACAGCCCCACCTATGGCCAGTCCCTTCTGGTATAAAACCCCCTAACTGCTATAGCCACTCCAGTTCTTCTTTCTAGTGTTCATGGATATGGCAAATTATTGTTCAGGCTTACACTATTAAAGTGATACTAAAGTCTTGTTTTTTTTTTTTTTTTTTTAAATAAACATGTTATACGTGCCTGCTCTGTGCAGTGGATTTGCACAGAGCAGCCCAGATCCTCCTCTTCTCACGTCACTCCCTGCATGCATGCAGAATGCATGAAGATAAAAAAACTTCCACCTTTACAACACCTTTAAGTGTTGGGCCACTCCCTTACCTGTTACAGCCCACTCCACTAGGGCTGCTTCCTGGGCCATCAGGCGCCTGTGTCTCAGGTTTGGAGAGCCAGGAGTGAAAAATGTTTGCCTTATGAGCCTCTCTGGCCTCTCCTGGCTCTTAAGTCTCATTTCCACAGGCAACAGACCAAGTGAATTGGTGGCAAGTCCCGCTCAGTGCAATTAAATTATTTATTTTGGCAAACTATTACTCTCCATTTGCTGGCTTGTTTTTGGGGATAGAGCCAAGCATGTCTATGGGACTGGTTACCCAATGCTGTTTTCCGGTTATATGCTCTGTTTTCGTGTATTTTACCCATTAAATGGTGTTTCTCCACACGATCATATTTGCCTCATCTTTTAGAGACACTATTTTGCCTTGGATATACACAGAACCAGGGAGGAAAAAAAAAAATTTTCAGCATTACCGTGTCATGCATTACATTTTAAGATTTTTCCAATTCATGCACACTTATGTGTCTTATGGCTTTCAAGAATGTTACCAGCTATAGATCATAGGTATTATAGACTGCAGCATTTAGCAAAAAGAAAAGTAACAAAAAGCTGATAAAATAGCAGTACAGGGGGGGGGGGGGGGGGGGGTTAGAGTGGGGATACCATGTTACACCCCCAGCTAAGAATAAAAATGGTTCCCACAGACACATTTTTGTAAGGGAATGACTGCATGACTTCCCCAGGGGGCAGTACAGCCTTCCTCACCTCCCACTTATTCAGAGGAGCAGACTCTGTAAAGATAGCTTAGATATAATATGATATATTAATAATGCAAACGGTAACACAGATTGAAAGAATTCTATGCATGCACCATTTTTTAATTGCAATTTCAGAGTGTTTGTTTTAAAAAGATATCTTTGTCCCACTTTAAAAACAATAATATTTAATATAAAAAGTATGCACTTTAACACAGTGTTCTAATGTGCAGAACATACAAATCAAAACAGAAAGGGCACTTACGTGGAGATGGTTTTCTTTTGAACAAATATATGAAGCATGAAATGAAGTACAGCAGCAAATACTATTCCAACAAACAGGAACTTTCTCATGACTAACAAACCTAACAAGAAAAAAAAACAGACAAGGACAACAGAGTTATCATTTTGTAAACACAAAGTTCTGAAAGAATTAATAATAATAGCGCACATCACTGGTAGTAGGAGGGACAGCCAACAGTGACCTGAGTAGAACGCCTCATGCAAACAGAAAAAAGCGGCATTTTTCATGTTCAGTGTATAACCTCTAAAAGTTCCCTTGATGCCTTGCTAATGCCTTGCTAATATTCTGACTCTGAAAATATGCGGATTAAGAGTCCTGAGTTTATTCTGATTTTGCTTGCTGCATGCTTGTTCTAAAAACTGTTAAAAACAAGCTGGAAAGCACTGGAAAACTCACTACAAAGCTACTGACGTTTTTAGAATGTTTTTTTTTTTTTCACATCCTGTTTGCATGAGGCCTAAGGCCTTCTCTAGACCAGTGTCTTGCATGCTTTCTGTTCCTCGCACTATACAGTTCGGGATGGAAAAGGGGTACACCCTTATTCAGAACACATGGGGTGCCCAGGTACAGCACCCCCATTTCCTATCGTTTAAGTTACCACACCAGCCACACCATGTCATTGCTTTCTCAAGAGGGGAACTGTACTTTCTGCTTATAAAAACATCCATTAATACTAATGCTTTATAGGGCAAGTCTATTGTAAGGTCTGTGTTGATGGGCTTTGAGCTTCTGTCATCAGTTTGAGAAACTTCTGAGCTAATTCAGAATTTATTGACAGGTGAAGCTGACCTTCTCACAACCTGCTTCAAGCGGATTGTGCATTCCAACAGACGTGTTTGAGAATTTGAAAACCCATTGTAACCAAGCTAAGTCTGATGACACAGGTCCTGAGAGGTATAATAATGCTTTTCTTATACACTGGGGGCATTTCCCAACATAAATACGCATTTGAAAATATAACTAAAGGCAATTTTTTTTTTTTTTAGTTTTAGAGTGGAGAAGGAATTAGAACCCGTCAGTTTTTTATTGCTGTCTGTGCCCCCTTTAGGGAGATTCATACTTTCTATTTATCCAGTTTATTGTCATCACCAAGAGTGACAGTGAAGGAAAGCCCACATTTCGGGTTGTCACAAGAACTGGAATAGAGGAAATCTACCAACGGGGACACCAATTCTGGCGACAACTAGGGATTCCCTTAATTCCTCTCACTTCCTGTTTTGGCTATGGGAAAGGAAATTGAGGGAAAATCTTCACAATGGAACACAAATAGGAAAAAAAAACGCAGCATAGAGGATACCTATTTTCAATATGATAATATATGAAAATCCCCAAGTTTCACTTTTTTCAAATTAAAAAACAAAAACACACACAAAAAAAACCTATTCACATATAGCACTACATATGCACAAATGTATAAGGACCCATATGCAGATCTGTTCCAGCCCATACACATTAGTCTTTTTTTTCCTCGCTCAACCAGCGGGTTTGAATGTAGAAAAAATGACCCAGTTCCCCCAGCCACACATTCGAGGTCGATGGGGGATTCACTCCTGCTGAGCTATTGTGGTCTGATGGCGCAGAGACTTCCTAGTCATCCGAATACACTGACCAGTGCTGCCTGCTATATCCGCCAGTGCTGATCAATCAGAGAAAAACAGGTAGGGTAGCTGTACAGAAGTTGATCCATAGATCAAATTCTGTACAGCCACAGTGGCCATATGTGGATTGAAATTCAGCCAATTCCTGTTGAACTGGGCGAATTTCAATTCATGTACAGTGGATCCAGAAACTGCCCAAAAATAGGTGTGCCAAGCTTGTATCATCATACTCAAAAAGACTTCAGGCTGTAATTGGTGCCAAAGGTGCTTCAATAAAGTATTGAGCAAAGGCTGTGAATACTTATGTACGTTATTTTTCCGTTTTTTTATTTTTAATAAATTTGCAAAGATTTCAAAAACAAACTTATTTCACGTTGTCATTATGGGGTACTGTTTGTAGAATTTTGAGGAAAATAATGAATTTAATCAATTTTGGAATAAGGCTATAACATAAAATATGGAAAAAGTGAGGCTGTGAATACTTTTCGGATGCACTGGATGGCTGGCTTAAAGAGATAGAGCTGAGGTGCAAAAAGGAAACAAACAAAAACTTCTAATAGTAGCTTAAATTGTTAAAGGCCAAGTTCACCTTTACAAAATTAAATGCACATCTTTTTACATTTAAGAAAAAAAAATGTGCAAAGCACTGCACCCGCAGGCTGTCAGTGTAGCTGTCTGCTTGTACCGTGTATGGAAGGGCAGTTACTGAATGGCAAGGAGAATCAATGAACTACTAGAGTGCTTCACCGGCACCCTTAGGCCCCTTTCACACTGAGGCACTTTCCTAGCGTTTTTGTGCAAAAAATAGCGCTTCAAAAACGCTTCTAAAACGCTGCCCATTAATTCCAATGTACCTATTTACACTGGGGCATCACGCTTGTGCCGCGTTTAAAAAAGTCCTGCAAGCATGATTTGTTGTGCTTATTCTGAGTGCTAAAAATAGCGCATTAAAAATGCCCATATACATTGAATGTAAAACGCGTTAAAAGCGGCAGAAAAACGCCCAGGGGTAGTGGAAAGGTCAAAATACCAGGAAGTAAACAGGATGTAATGTAGGGGAATGTGATATTTATTTAATGCCATCGCTTCGAAAGCGCTTGAAAAACGCCGGGCGTTAGCGCTAATTATAGCGCTAACGCGTGAAAAATGCGGCAAAATCGCGGTAATAACACTTGATGTTTTGCATGCGTTTTTCAAACGCCTCAGTGTGAAAGTGGCCTTATAGTTGATTGAGAGCAGAGCAGATCCCCTCACAGCCGCATTCTTTTTAAATTGAAATCCTGTATAATAATAATAAAAAATTGTGACAGCAGGTGAGGGGTCCTGGGAGAAGATTCCCCAACAGGGGATTTGGGGGGTGTGTAGTGCGGGGGCTGCTGATGTAGTAACATGTTACACCCTGGATATGACTGTAACATGTTCCAAAAGGTGAACGTATCCTGTGGGGAGTTCTGCTACCCTACAACCTATGGCAGAGAATGTAACAACCTTTTCTAAAATACTAAAATATTATTTCTTCTGCCAGGGTGGGGTAAAGATTATAAGCACAGCAATATGTGGTATCTGCTACTGAAAAGGAAACAATAAGTATTACACTGCTGAGTCACGATATCTGAACTAGGTCAGGTGGCAAATCTGTCATCTGTGAACCTGGAATTCAGCAGAACTATAAAATTGTATAAGATCAAATAAAGGCTGTGCCTCACTGAAAAGTTGGAATTCAAAACAGCAACACACACACACGCGCACGTTTCTCCCCCTATAAACAAGGCAAGTAGTCACAGAGAATTACAGATTCAATAAATCCTTGTACACATGGGATCTTTTAAAATCTTTAGCTTATACACACTGCCCTTACACTGATCAGCCATAACAGTATGACAACCCACAATAACCCATCAAGGCATGGACTCCACTAGACCTCTGAAGGTATGATGAGGTATATGGCACCAAGCGGTCAGTAGCAGATCCTTTCATTCATGTAAATTGCAAGGTGGGGCACATCCCACACATGCTCAATTGGATTAAGGTCTGGAGAATTTAGAGGCCAAGTCAAAACATCAAATTCATTGTTGTCTACCTCAAACTATTCTTGAACTCATCAGGCCAGGCCACTTTCTTCCACTGCTTTGTGGTCCAGTTCCGATGATCACATGGCCATTGTAGATGCTTTTGGCTAATGTCATCATGGGCACCTTAACTGGTCTGCAACTACACAGCTCTATATGCAACAAACTGTGTGTTCTGATACCGACCGGAAACCAGCATAAACGTATTTTTGGAGCAATCTGAACTACAGTAGCTCTTCTATTGGTTCAGACTACACAGGCCAGCCTTCACTCCCCATGTCATTGAGCCATGAACCTTTCTCCGGTTCTCCATCCTTGCAGCACTTTGGGTAAGTCCTGACCACTGCAGACCCGGAACATCCCACAAGAGCTGCAGTTTTGGAGATTCTCTGACCCAGTCATCTATCCATTACAATTTTGCCCTTGTCAAAGTCGCCCAAATCCTTACGGTTGCCCATTTTTTCTGCTTTTAACACATCAACTTCAGGGACAACAACATGTTAATGTGCTGCCCAATATATCCCTTATATTTCAGATACCATTTTAACAAAATAAACAATGTTATTGACTTTACCTGTCAGTGGTCATATGTTATGGCTGATCAGTAAATACAAGCTGAATCACGGTCAGTATGTGCAAGGACTAAGAGAACCGCAGACACTCCCTGACTTCAGGCATGGTATGGATATTAGGATATCTAATATTAATATTGCAAGTTATGCATATAAAATAAGTTTAAACTTGAAGAAAATATGCGCAAAACCAACATCTATTCCCTTTGAACGTACTGAAAATGTACCGGCTTCTTCTTTGTATAAATGTCAGCACTGTAAGCAAAGAACATTTTTATTGCTGAAGGCAACCTATTTGCTCTTCCATAAAACTACCTCTACACAAAGTTATTAGATCATAAAAGTAGATGTGTGCATTTACTGGAGGGGGTATACACCTAGCAACATAGCAAGCAGCAATAAATTAAAGAAGTGCAAAAGGAGGGAAAAGGGTAATTTTAGCTTCTGTGAGACTTCACTATTACCGATTGTGTTTTTATGAAACTATCCGTATTTATTTCACAGCACAGCGCAAGGCTCCTGAAAGGGGCAAGGCTCAACTTGGTCCACCTAGTCAAAAAGGTCTGGCGGACCCCTCTCCTCATGGTCTGTCGAAATTGATCAACAAGTACTAGGTGAGGGGCTCCCCCAAAAAGAGAACCCCCTGGGCAGTTCAGGGGAGGGGGGAACCTGATGGCCACAAATCCTCCCCTAGACTTCACACCCTGAATCCTAGCGATAAAAAGAAACACACAAAAGTGCAATGACAAACGAAAGAAAAATAAATAAGTGCCTTCGCTATAAACAGCACATCACCAAAGAGCAGACTTAAAGCGTGATCTAAGCAGCGCTAATCACAGCATTCCATTTAGAAAAGCCTAAAATAGTAAAAAGAGTTTTTTCAAGTCCACGCAGTCCTTTTTAGTTAGTGACTATAAGGAAGATCTTCTCTTTTCATATCACGGCATGAGGTAGACACAAAGCACCTTCACCCACATGGAATTTCACTCACCAGAACAAATCTAAGGCTCCTCCACCGTCAGATATCCACAGAGGTTAATCAAGGATGTCACAGCTACACGGCAACCTTGGTGAGTGGGAGCTGGCGTGAACGGGAGGGATGCTCTTCTCCTGCTGGTCAGGTGAGGATGGTCCCAGGAACGGGCATCGGTACGGAACGCTTGGTCATCTGATCTCCGGCACAAACCTGTTTATTTGCCAGCGTGTCTTTTGTGAGTACAATGTAATAGAGGGTGCGGGATGAGAAATAAAGTTGTGTTTTAAATAATAATGCATGATGTGGGGTATTTCTCATCTCTCCCCCATTGGTGACGTGCTGAGCCTTGATTAACCTCTGTGGATATCTGACGGTGGAGAAGCCTTAAACATTGATTGGGAGCAAGTTCACATATGCTGTTTTTGCCAAGCATGAGAATGCAAGGCAATTTGTTCTGGTGAGTGAAATTCCATGTGGATGAAGATGCTTTGGGGTTGATTTACTAAAGCTGAACAGTGCAAAAACTAGTGCAGCTTTGCATGCTAGCCAATCAGCTTCTAACCTCAGCTTGTTCAATCAAGCTTTGACAATAAAACCTTAAAGATGATTGGTTTCTGTGTGGAGCAGCACCAAATGTTGCACTTTCAAGCTTTAGTAAATCAACCCCTTTGTGTCTACCTCACGCGGTGATATGAAAGGAGAAGGTCTTCCTTATAGTCATTAACTAAAAAGGACTGTGCGGACTTGAAAAAAACTCTTATTATCTTAGGCCTTTCTAAATGGAATGCTATGATTAGCGCTGCTTATATCACGCTTGCTCTCTAGTGATATGCTGTTTATATCTTTACTTTTCATAAGTAGCAGCTTTCTGATTTTAATCATTTGGTTCATTTATGTATTGATTGCCATGGCGTGGATTTAGGATCTTGCGGATAGGCGTATGTATGTGTGGATCCATCTGTTAAAGTGCCTTTGCTAGTACGTTGGCTAGATCCTGCAGATAGTACGATCACCCCTGGGGAGACCAACTCCCAGGGGGCACTGACACCGTGGACTCTGCCTTCCCAGCCCATGGCCAGATCAGACAGACCCACTCAAATCACGAGGCACTGGGCCCCTCCAGTCTTTCTGGGGGAAATAGCCCCACATCTTGTGGACACCCTGGTTTCCATTTCAGCCGATCAAATCTTTACAGCACTGATAAGAACAGATACGACACTTGATCCTTATTTATTTCACAACAATAAATTACAATAAGCAATAATAATAAAAATAATAATAAGCAATAATAAAAAGATACTTGGGATCAGTACAACTGATAACTCAGGGATGGTTAAAAGAGAACACAAAGATCAGCAACGAACATGTGAGCCATTACCATGACCCATGCAGAATACAAGCCCACCAACCTACAGAAAAACAAATGCAATAGCAGGTAACGCACCTGCTTTGAAGTGCACCACATCATACATGCCATATGTTGTGATGAGCTGATATGAATACATCTATTCATGTCCATTTTTAGCTGGGTGATGTTGCAATGGCAGCTAGAGCTGCACAATTCTGGTCAAAATGAGAATCACAATATTTTTGCTTAGAATAAAGATCACGATTCTCGCAGCGTAACATCATCTTACATATTATACAAAAAAATGTGGCTAACTTCACTTTCGTTTTTGTATTCTGAAAGTGTAATCTTTCCCAAAAAAACTGTGTTTGAAAGACCGCTGCGCAAACATCGTGTGAAATAAAACCGCCATTTTAATCTCTAGGGGTCTGCTAAAAAATATATAATGTTTGGGGGTTCTAAGTAATTTTCTAGCAGAAAATACTGGATTTTTACTTGTAAGCAACAAATGTCTGAAGTCTTTAAATGGTTAATCTGAGCAATTCTACACAGCAGAGTTCAATCCTTTGATAAGTAGAAACATGGTATCTCTTTGCTTCTTTTATCAGTAATGTTCTCAGACTTGGCAGGCTGCCCAGACAGGAGAGACTCAAGTCGCTCCAACCTAGAAAAAGGTTCCTGGAGAGACTTCAGGCGACTTGCATTGACTTCTATTATTACAGAAGTCGTTTGCAAGTCGGATCGCCCAGTGCAGCCAAGTGTCCCAGTGTGAAGCTCCTCATCTCCTGAGCTGACAGTTTTTTTAGTGTCTCTGTCTCCATTATGACTGCACTGAGAATCGTGGTAATGCAGGATGGAGATCACACGGGGGGTGAATTGAGATCTCAATTCTTTTACGATTAATCGTGCAGCTCTACTGGCAGCCTTTTCAAAATAAAAGGGCTGTTTTAAAGCAGAATCGGCAGATGACCTATCACAGCTCCATTCTCCTCTATGGAGGATTGGATGGACACAGACAGTCTGTCCGTGTTCATCCGATCTGATAGGTGGATGGAAAATAGGGTTTCCATCCGTCTGTTTTTGGCAGATCGGGTGTCAGCGGACATGTCACCGCTGACATCCGTCTCTCCATAGAGGACAATGAAGCGTCTGTTCGGGTCCGCCTGAAAAACTGACAGGCTGACGCGAACCGTCCGCCCGTGTGAAAGAGCCCTTAGGGTCCTTTCACACATACGGACCATTCATTTCATCAGTTCAGTAACGTCAAAACGGATGAAGTATTCGTCCGTTTGTCATCAGTTTTTTTACATCCACTAACAATGCAAAAACGGATGAAAAACTGACCATTCGTCAGTTTACATCCGTTTTCCGTCCGATCCGTTTTTTTTGACGGATGAAAAATAGGGCTTTCATCCGTTAGGCGAGCTCCGTTGTTCAGTGGGGATCCATCCGTTTATCCCCGCTGAGCCAGCGGATGACAGGACAGTCTCTGCACTCCATGCAGAGACTGTCCCCTCCATTCTCCTCTATGGAGGATCGGATGAACACGGACTGTCTGTCCGTGTTCATCCGATCTGCCAGACGGATGGAAAATAGGGTTTCCATTTGCCTGTTTTTGGCGGATCAGAGCGGATCGGGTGCCAGCGTACATGTCACCGCTGACATCCGTCATTCCATAGAGGACAATGGAGCATCCGTTCGGGTCCGCCTGAAAAACTGACAGGCGGACCCGAACCATCCATGTGTTAAAGAGCCCTTAAAAAAACAGATGTTGACAGTAGCGGATGAAAACGGATGCAAATGAATGACCATCCGTTTTTCCATAGAGATGCTTTGATGTCCGTTTTTCATCCGTCAACGGATGGATGAAAACCGGACAAACGGTCCGTATGTGTGAAAGGGGCCTTAAACCAGTTACTTCCTGGTTTCCATGCCTAAGCAAATGATGTCATACATCCCAAGATTCTTCAGTAGGGGAGGAGGGGAGTGTGTATGCCTGGCAAACAGGCCAAAAGTAGGTAGGCAACTGCCTACTTTTTGCCTGTAGTTTCGTAGAGATACCTTTTTGCCTACCAGTAAGTAAACGTAGGCAAAAGTAGGCGATGACAGTTGTAGACAAAAAAATTCCCGAGAAATTGTGTACCTACCAAGCCCAGGCGGACAGTCAAAAAGTCCGCCTGGGCTTGCCTACGAGGTAACAGGAGATACCTTACTGCCTACAGTCGCCACTGTACATGCGACCGTGGGCTAGGCGAGACTAGGCGGTTTTTGTCCGTTT
>BLSH010537001.1:398382-408883 GCA_018402905.1 Glandirana rugosa | reverse complement strand
TAAAAAAAAAAAAAAAAAAAAAAAAATCGCAATCGGCGTATATTGATTGGTTTGCACAAAAGTTATCGCATCTACAAACTATGGGAATTGATTTATGGCCTTTTTATTTTTTTTTTTATACTAGTAATGGCGGCGATCTGCGATTTTTATCGGGACTGCGATATTGTAGTGGAAATGTCGGACATTTTTTACACATTTTTGGGACCAATGACATTTATACAGCGATCAGAAATTTAAATGTCCACTGATTACTGCATAAATGTCATTGGTAGTGAAGGGGTTAACCTGCAGGGGGCAGTGAAGGGGTTAACAATGTTCCCTGGGTGTGTTCTAACTGTGGGGGGGGGGCGGGGCTGGCCGGGACATGACAGATCTAACTGATCCCAGTGACAGGGATCAGTAGATCTGGTATGTCCCCTGTCACAGAACGGAGAACCGCTGTGTTCACATCGGCGGTTCCCCGTTCTGCAGCTCTGTCAGGCGATCGTGGGTCTCGAGCGGACATCGAGTCCGCCCAACCCACGGGCACGCCCGCGCAATGCGCCGGGAGCATGCCCAGGGGACGACATCCATGGACGTTGTCCCGGCATTTCAGATCCGCGCTGGAGCCATACTTCGGCAATAGCGTGGATCTGTAGGGGTTAAAGTACATCTGAATGCTAACAGAATGGTATTTTGTGTGCTAAAGCACTGTGGGGTTGATTTGCTAAAACTGGAGAGAGCAAAATTTGGTGCAGCTGTGCATGGTAACCAATCAGCTTCAGGGTTTTGGCAAAGCTTAATTGAACAAGCTAAAGTTAGAAGCTGATTGGCTGCCATGCACAGTTGCACCAGATTTCGCACTCTCCAGTTTTAATAAATCAACCCCCGTTATGTGTAAACGCTGCACTACAGTGATTGCTACATGGCATTTCTTAATAGTTCTCATTCTGATGGTGACAAATTTGGACTATGTCTGCATAATATACGTATGAAAGCTCTACTTGGAGTTTCCATCAGATGGCTGTGGGACAGCGTGACAATGCAGGAACACAATTGGGGACAAGGATAGAGCACCATCTCATTATAACAAGAAGTGTCCAAACAAGCAATTTCATAGCCAGATCTCCAGGTAGCTGCAGATTTAGAATATGAATTTTGACATTACAATAACATGTTAAAGCGTATATGAGATGTAAAGGATCGAGTTTATATATATTTTACATCAACAATGAGATCAGAAATGAAACTACTGGCAAAAAAATTCTAGCTGATAGATGTCATCTCACCAAATTTCCTAGTGACACTACGGTGTCTACCTGTGCATAATGCATTCATATTGCACCTAGAAATATGGATGAAAACGGTAGATTTTTGCTGACTTCCTAACATTTATGGACAATGTGAACCTGGACATTAATAGGACTATTTCAATGAAAATAATGGTAGTCTAATTTCAAATACATCTGGTTGCATTCTATGCAACCAACGAAGCCAAGATGACAGCATGAACATAGAGATACAAGCTAAATGCAACACAAAATCAGATTTAAAGCGGTTGTCTACCCATCGATTTGATAGTGTCAAAAAAGAGTTAATATTCCTGGCATGCCGGAATTGCTACGTGTCTCCTTGATTGTGCTCTCAACCAAACTAGCAAACCATCCAATGGGTGGTGTCATAATCACATGTGCAGCATCATGGCAGTTTTAAACAGAGGCTAAGCTTCCTTAGCTGAAAATGATAGAAGAGTATACAACCACTTTAAGTGTTCATTTTTCAAGCACATTTTTAGTCCCAAAATTTTCACATTGATTTTAATAAGGAATAGGCTTAAGATTGATTGTCTATGTCGCAGCATGGCCAATGCAGAAAACTGGTAAGAGGTTTGTGTGCATGTTGTCTACATCTACCCAATATATCTAGCTAGCTGTATACCACTCATTTATTACTAGCAATTAAGGATGGGCTAGGGCGTGTTCCCAAGTGCACGTGTCCGAGCCCGCCAGGAAGTGAACCCAGCGCTGCGCTAATCACAGGCAGGGAGACATTTCCCCGATGTGCGGCTGCAGCAATCGGGAAATGTCTCCCTGCCTGTGATTAGCGCAGCGCCGAGTTCACTTACTGGCGGGTTCGGGAATGTGCACTTGCCAACACGCCCAAGCCCATCCTTACTAGCAATGCTTGAACACAAAACAACAGTAGCAAAGTTACAGTATTTATATAGCGTTAATAGTTTGCGCAGCGCTTCACAACATGAGAGCAGATAGTACAGTTATAATACAATTCAATACAGGAGGATTGAGAGGGCCCTGCTCGTAAAAGCTTACAATCTATAGGGATGATTAAATGATACAAAAAAGGTAATAACTGTGGGGGATGAGCTTTAAGGGGTTTGAGGCCTGATTATGGGTGTAGGCAGGGGGGTGAGCATGGAGTATGACAGTGAAGTGCTGCAAACAAATGGCTAGCTTGAGGCAGGACATGGGTGAGAGATTTTGTCATAGAGGTGGTCAGTAGTAGAGTAGAGTAGAGCAAAGAAGGGTTGAGGTGACAAAGGTTTCCACAGGTAACTGTTAGGCCTCTGGGTAGTGATTCCACTTTCTTGGTGGGGGAACGCTCCTCTGATTTCCGCTGAGCAGGCATATGACAGGTCCCGTCCTCCTCTATGGGGAAATCAGATCCGCCGGATGGATGGAAAATAGGACCACCATCTATCTGTTTTTTGCAGGCAAGATCGGATCGGACGGTGGCGGGTGTCCGCTGAAATCTGCCGCTCCATAGAGGAAACCGGAGGGTACGATCGGGTCCGCCTGAAAGACTGACAGGCGGACCTTATCGGACACAGCCCGTGTAAAAGGGGCCTTAGGCAGTTGGAGGGAGAGGGGGTGGAATACAGAGTGAAACTAACAAGGTGGTGATCAGAGAGAAGAAAGGGATTGTTGGAGGGGTTGCACAGAGTGCATACGTAGTAGAAAATAGAAGAAAACAAGGTCAAGTGTGTTACCATCAGAGTGAGTAGAAGCATTTATCCATGGTTTTAGGTCAAAATAAGGAGGTTAAACTGAGAAGCTGTTGACAGTGATGGTTCATGCAGTGCCACAATAATTTGGTGATCAGTGGGAAAAATGTTAATTTCATTAAAGATCAGTAAGAAGGATGCTCCCCTGACAGACCGCTAACATGATTATTGATGCCAATGTGTTACTTTGCTGAGAAACCAGAGGAGACGTTCAACTAGTCCGCCATGCTGCTGGATTTGCAGAGTGGCACTGATGTCAAACAGAAGACCAGTCAGCTCACTATTCAAGGAACTCTGGAGGAACCCTAGGGATCCACAGAGCGCTGGATGAGAAAGACTGGTCTAAACAATTACCGAAAACTTGCTGCTTTAAAACGTCAAAGGACACCAAGGCAGAGTAGGAGGAGGTGCCTTTATTATAAGGGTTCTTGATCCAGACACATAACATATAGTTTGTTAATAACTGTATATGACAAGTTCAGAATAAGCAAAGCCTTTTTCATCAAGCGTGAGGAACAAATCTTTCAGGAACACACACCACAACAATCTAGGGGCGATCACTGTGATAGAACCAAACACCTGAGCAAAACCAAATACAACATTTTCAGATAAGATTGGCATATACCTTTTATGAATAGTATGTAATGCATTATAACTGTAGGGTTCCTGCCAATGTTTGTTTATTTCATAGAGGAGCATGATTTTCCCCATTCTAGATCATCTAATTGAAATCCGCTGAAAACAAGAGAGGATTGTTTCAACAAGGCACTGAACATCCTTCACCTTCAAAACATCTGCTGGACATAGAACAAACACAGATGGTATTATGTTGGAGCTGGGCAGCCTTCCTCCCTTTCTGTAGATGTTTACTTGTAATTAAAGATGAGAACATCTGCCAGAATGGCAGGCACCAATTAACTATTGTCAGTGTGTGGGGACAGACAGGTTGTAACCAGCACCATCTTGTCATCAACCAAGTCTCCACTGCTGTCTTCCTCCGAGAATGAATCTGCAAACATCTCCATGAGTGTACCAAATGTTTATTTTATGTTTGAAAAGGATCTACTGGGATTAACGATATCCTGGTTTGAAATTATTACACATACAAAGATCTATTTGTATCATATTTCAGGCAACTTCCTTCCATTCTCCTTTTAAACCAACAAAACAAAAGCTGACTAGACACAAATATATTATTGGTTATGACAAATGACTGAATAGATCATATCAAAGTATCATCGCCGAACTGCAAAGTCGCATTACAAATCTTACCCCATGATTTATAATGAGTACCATTCATATCTGTGCGACTTTGAAGTAGTCCCTGCACTACTTTGGTCCAATTTGAGGTCTATAGATCTCAAGATTACAAAGGCATTGCTTAACCGGTTCCCGACCGGCCCACATAGATTTACTGCTGCAAGTTGGCAGCATAGCGCCATTTATAAACAGCGATTCGCAAGCGCGCACCACTGTGGGCACACTCTTGTGCCCGCCGCACACTCCCTGAGGATCGCCTGCTACAGAAGAAAAGCGGGGAACCGCCAATGTAAACACGGCAGTTACCCGCTCTCTCAGGTGGCATCTACTGATCCCTGTCATCGGGAACAGTTAGATCTGTCATGCCCCTGCCAGCCCAGCCCCCACACAGTTAGAACACAGTGAGGGAACACAGTTAACCCCTTGATTGCCCTTGCAGGTTAACCCCTTCCCTGCCAGTAACATTTATAAAGTAATCAGTGGATACTTTTAGCTCTGATCGCTGTATAAAGGACAATGGTCTAAAAAAAGTGTCAAAAAAGGCCCGATCTGTCTGCCGCAATATCGAAGTCCTGATAAAAATCGCAGATCGCAGCCATTACTAGTAAAAAAAAAAAAAAATGTATATATAGTAAAAACGTCAAATGAATTCTCATGGTTTTGCACAAACCAATCATTATACACCTATTGTGGGGTTTTTTTTTTACCCCAAATATGTAGAATATATATCGGCCTAAACTGATGAATAAATTTGTTTTTATAATTTTTTTTTTTGGACATTTATTATAGCAAAAAGAAAAAAATATTGTTTTTTTTCTTCAAAATTGTTGCTCTGTTTTTGTTTATAGCGGTGATATGAAGTGACGTAGAGGGGATCAAATACCACCAAAAGAAAGCTCTATTTGTGGGAAAAAAAGGACACAAATTTAGTTTGGGTACAACGTCACACGACCGCGCAATTGTCAGTTAAAGCGGCCCAGTGCCGAATCGTAAAAAGTGCTCTGGTCATTAAGGGGGTAAATCCTTCCAGGGCTGAAGTGGTTAAAGTCGCGGGAAAATTGCGCGGCTTTCAGGTCGCACAATTGAGAAAGGAACCTAAATGGCAAATTTAAGGCTTAGGATATCTTTATATATAATTTTCTATCTTTATAAAGTTCCATTACCTTGTTAGGCAGGAACAGCTCTTTCCTGCTCTCCATGGCTCAATAGCAAGCCTGCTCAGTACATCCACATGAAAGATAAACTCATTGACAATACAGAGACACTAATTGCAATTTAAAAAGCCACAGATGTGGTAAATTAAGCTTTAATTGCCATTTTTACCTGTGTGTGTCACCTTGTGTGTATCAAAATGTACCAGGCCAAACATTCCAGGGGATAGAAAATTTTGATCAGGGCCATTTGGGTGATTTCTGTTATCATTGTGACATGTTCTACTTACCTGCTCTGTGCAGTTGGATTTGCACAAAGCAGCCCGGATCCTCCTCTTCTTGGCAGGGCTGGATTAAGAGCATTATGGGCCTGGTGCTGAGGATTTTGATGGGCCTCTTTATGGAAATAAATAAAATGGAAACACAATTCTTTGTTAAAACAAATTAAATGTTTTAAACAAGCACCAATCTCCCTCTATGGCTCTCCATAAAGCAGCTGAAAGCCACAGGAGGGAGAGGAGAAGAGGTAGCTGAAAGCTGCTTCAAGGAGAGCCATAGAAAGAGATCGGTGCTTGTAGTTGCCCCCCGTGCCCTCCACCCCACAGCACCGATCACTCCCGACTTCCAGATTCCCCCTGTTGCAGGAGGAACCAGGATCTTCTCATGCAGTGCAGTGTCCAAATGGTCAGTCCGTCCCTGCTGGGCCTATATTAAGGTAGGGGCCTGGAGCTGCAGGTCCAATAGCCCCTACGTTAATCCAGTCCTGCTTCTTGGGCCTCTCTTCTGTGCTCCTGGCGCCTCCCTCCTGTTGAATGCCCCCACAGCAGCTGGCTATGGGGGCACCCGAGCTGAGTCACAGCTTCCTGTGTCCATTCAGACATGGAGCAGTGGCCTGGCCCCGCTCCATCTCTCTCCTGATTGGCTGACTTAGTTTGACAGCAGCGGGAGCCAATGGTGCCGCTGCTGTGTCTCAGCCAATCAGGAGGGACAGTCTTGGATGGCCGAGACACTTGTGGACATTGCTAGACATAGATGGGGCTAGGATAAGTATTATGGGGGGCTGATGTACACAGAAGGCTTTTTATCTTACTGCATTAAGATAAAAAACGTTCTGCCTTTACAGCCCCTTTTAATAATGAGATAATGCTATTCCAGTGTTTGCATAGGTGTCCTTCAGGTGCTTTAGATTTTTAGCTCAAATCAAAACATACGGCTATGTTAATCATCAACCAAATTCACTCCAGAAAGAATGTCATTATGTGTATTTGCATGACAGTGGTTAGACTGCAAGTCCCCTTCACCCAGGGACTGATATCAAGGATTCTGTGTACTTTGTAAGTCAATGCGGAACTACTAAGGTTTATGCAAATTAATAGAGCTGAACAAACAGTTGAAAAAAAAAAAAAAAAAAAATATATATATATAAATGATTTTATCTACTAGAGGAAGTAGCTTAGTAGCTAGAGGAGTAACTTTGTCTAAATCTAACCATACATGGCTAGACTTCTCTTGGTTGAATGAGAGAAAAATCAGTAGATTCCTCCATCCACACAAAACAGTGTGGATGGAGGAATCTCCCTTGCCGGCTATAGCATTCAAGCAGGCACAGCACCCATACCTGTCTGAATACCTGAACAGTGACTGCATCTGACTGGATGCAATCACTGCTCAGCTGACAATTCTCCACATGGCCTCTGTTTTTTCAACTGAAGTTTGAATGAGGACGACCCACAGCTTGAATTTTGTATAATTCAGCAGAATGTGACCGAAATTTGAGAAGTGTATGGTAGAGCTGCACAACTAATCGTTAAAGAATCGAGATCGTGATTCAACTCTCCTCACGATCTTGAAATAGCTTTTTTCCCAATTCTATGTAACAAGTGCAGAGTTCTCCGCTCACTTCTGACAGCTGGCAAAATTAAAAATCCAGGCAGCCTGCCAAGTTTATCACAACATCGGAGATAAAGAAACATTGTAACATATGGTTCTTTTGAATCAAAGGAATGAACATGGTCTGCAAATGAAGTCAGTTTAACCACTCAAGTCCAATACACACGATCAGAAAATCGTACGGAAAATACAGCTTTCGAAGCGATCATACGATAATCAGATCGTTAGTACAGAGCTTTCAAGAGCCGATCATGACAGTTCATCAGATATTATCCGATCGGACATGATCGAACATGCAGGAAAATTTTTCTTGAATGGTGCCCGATTGTAAGATTTTCGTTTAACCAGTACAGTTGTCATTCGAAAATGCAACACAAATACACTACACTACATCACATCACTTCCGATTATTTATTCTATCGTACGAGAATTTTTGTGTCTAAAGTAAACTCTTCCGATTTGATCTGAGATTAGCATGCAAAAAAAAAAAAAAACGGACGATCGTTCGTCCGATAATCTCATCGTGTGTTTTGGGCATTAAAGACTGAACCTTTTTCTGACACTTGTGGCTTACAAGTTAAAATCAGTATTTTTTGCTAGAAAATTACTTAGAACCCCCCAAACATTATACATTTTTTTAGCAGAGACCCTAGACAATAAAATGGCGGATGTTACATTATTTTATGTCACACTGTATTTGCTCGGTGGTTTTTCAAATGCAATTTTTTTGGAAATTAAACACTTTAATGAATTAAAAAAAAGAAACAGTAAAGTTAGCCCATTTTTCTTTTTTGTAGATGATGTTCCGCAGAGAATCGTGATCTTTATTCTAAGCAAAAAAATAGTGATTCTCATTCTAGCCAGAATCGTGCAGCTCTAGTGTATGGCCAGCATAACTATCTGTGTAATCCAACAAAACAGCCAGGTCCTAATTTACATGGACTTGGCTGACAAATTAAAGCAAACTCCAGCTAACAATTTTTAAGCAGTTACAATAACAGTCCCCCCCTTTTACTTTATCCGCCTCAATACCGGGCACTTTCACCCCCTTCCTGCCCAGGCCAATTTTCAGCAATCAGTGTTGTCGCACTTTGACTGACAACTGCGCAGTCATGCAACACTGTACCCATATAATTTTCTTCCCCACAAATAGAGCTTTCTTTTGGTGGTATCTGATCACCACTGGGGCTTTTTTCTAAACAAATAAAAAAAGACAGGAAATTTTGGAAAAAAAAAAAGTTTTTCTTCATTTGCTATAAAATTTTGTAAATACGTTTTCTTCTTCACTGATGGGCACGGATGACGTGGCGCTGACAGGCACGGTTGAGGCAGCACTAATATTCAGCACGGATAGGCGATACGGATATGCAGAACTGATGGGCACTGATTGGCATTCCTGGCAGGCACAGATTAGCATCCCTGGTGGGCATTGCTGATGGGTCTGCACTGATTATCAGCGCAGACCCCCATCAGGACAGCCGCTGATCGGCTCTCCTCTACTCACACCCTGTCAGCAGGAATGGAGGACAAGCCGATAACTGGCACTTCTTGGTTACGATGTGATCAGCTGTGACTGGACACAGCTGATCACATGGTAAAGAGTCTAGGTCATAGGGTATTTACTGAGATCAGAGATGCAGTGTGTCAGACCACACTACCGATTGCCACGCTGGGCGCCCATGCGGGATCAGCTTGTCCTGCTGGATGTCATATGAGATCCAGTCAGGATAATGAAACCACCGCCCGGCCGTCATTCTGCTATAGAATGTGTTAAATAAAGGTTTTACATAAATATATAAAACCTGTCCATTGTAAGCACTCCGTCAGTGTTAAATAGTTCGTCCTAAAGTACAACTAAAAACAAAACTTTTCTTTTTTTTCATTTTGGATACAATCAGAGCGTTATAACCCCTGTCAGTTATTTTGCCATCTGTGTCCCATTTGGGGAGATTTCCTTTCACTTCCTGTCCCATAGCCAAAACAGGCAATAGGAGAAAATCCCTTCAAAGTCAGGGACACCCTGGTTTTCACCCGATCTAGTGTCCCCATTGGAAGATGTCCCCTTTATTACTTACCTAGGGACAACCCAAAATTTGGGATTTTTTTTTTTTTACTTTTGCTTTCAATGATAATGGAAAACAGGACAAAGAGGGTATATCTCTCCAACAGGGGACACAGACCACTATAAAAATAAAAAATAAACCTGACAGATGTTGCTTTAATAAACTCCTGCACTGCTATTCCCTTCTTGAATATTTTTATGTAGCTAGCACACACTATCATGTGTTTTACGCATTAAAGGATACAATAAATATATGTACATATAAATAAGTGATGAAATGACGTGACCATTGGGTGGAGATTAATGACATCACTGCACACAAACCAGGAGGTAACTGGAATTACAGGTGTAGATACAAGTTGTATGCCTGACAAAGGGGTTTTATCAACATTACGGTTTACCTGTGTGCGCTTAGGAGATTCACTAGTGAATTTTAGTGCGTTTTTAAAGTTTTTTTAATAAATGTGGTTTTAACGATGGAAAACATGTGATATGTCTTTTGCTTGTCTTACGTGACGGCGAGGAAGTAGACATTACCTGTGACACCAGTGCCCCAGAAATGAGAAAATAAAAAAATACTTTTTATGACCTCTATAAACATACCACATCTTCAGTGAAGCACTGCGGGGGAGGAGGAGTGGTGTAAATCACTGGAGGAGATTCTGCACTGAGTGTAGTGTTTTAAAACATACAGCAATTGGCACTGATAATTCCCTATTTTGGAACTTCACATTGCCCCTGCCTGTATCACAAAAACATGTTTGTGAAAAACAGTGAGTGTCTGCCGAGTGCGCTCCTGCACTCGGCACAACAAGCCCTTCATTCATCTCCCCCCCCCCCCTACAAAGGAGTAGAATGGCCCGGTTTTATCCCTTAATAGTCACGGTTAACGACATACAAAATTTTGTGATGTGAGTCACGTCTTAGAGGAGGTCACTAAATGTGGTGAGGAGGAGGGGGCGTCACGAAGTGACTTCTACACCATACAAATATCTCCAGTATTTTTCATAAAAAAATAAAAGAGTAAAGACCCCGTGACCACAGTGTCCATTACAGATGAAGGAGCGGCAGTGCATTCTGTTCGTTTTCTGTATAGTGTACAAAAGGTAGCAATTTTGGTGTAAATAATTTTTTTGA
>BLSH010537001.1:367442-394680 GCA_018402905.1 Glandirana rugosa | reverse complement strand
GAGGGGACACCCCCCCCCCAGGGGACACCCCCCCGTCCCCTTCATTTGGCTCTCCTGTCCCCACCAGGACACCTGATCAACCAGTCGGCACTTCCACCAGCTGATAAAAGAGGTGCTTTGCTCATCTTTTATGATATAGGGTACTGGAAGTGATTACCTTATATCAGTTTCAGTTCACCCAGATGTAAATGGTACCATTATAACAATGAAAAGCAATTCATCACACCGATCTTGGTGTGATCAAATGCTTTTATGGGCAGAGGAGGGATCTGGGGTCTTATAGACCCCAGATCTCTCCATAAAGAGTACCTGTCACATGCCTATTGCTGTCACAAGGGATATATATACATTCCTTGTGACCGCAAAAAAAAAAAAAAAAATTATTAAAGTGACAGCATATATAAAAAAAAAAAAAAAAGTGTTCCCACTCCCTCCGTGCACATGCGCAAAGGTGAATGCACACGTCGTCCTGGACACATGCAAACAGCAATCATCCCACACATCTGAGATATCACTGCAGACGTCAGATCATAGGCAGTAGTTCTAGCTTCAGGCCTCCTGTGCAAATCTAAAGTGGAACCCTGTAAAGACTTTTAAAGTAGAAGTCCACCTTAACAGTAAAATCTCCAAATCTACAGGCATCCACAATCTAAGACTAACCTATCTAGCCCAGTAAAGAATAAATCGATATACATACCCTTTCTGAAGCCGCTTCAGTCCTAAGCTAAGCTGTCAGCGGCGGCTTTGCTGTGGTGGCGGGTGCAGAGGAGGCAGCCGACAAAGGAAGGCCCATAGTAACTCTATGGGTTCCGTCACTTCCTATTCGTTTCCCAGCCGTTGTCAGCTGTCTCCTCTGCAGAGCTTCCGTCGCATAGTGATTTCTTCTTTATAGGGCTAGACAGGTTAATCTTAGATTGTGGATGCCAGTAGATTTAGAAACGTTAGTGTTAGGGTGGACTTCCACTTTAAAGTGTCACCTATGGATAGTAAAATTTACATAATTTGGTGCTGTTGCACGGGCGTGCACAATTTGCAATCGTGACAGGCTTGGGGTTTATTTACTCGGCGTAACATCATCTTTTATATTCTACAAAATAATTGGGTTATGGATTGTGTTTTTTTGCATTACAATTAAAAAAAAAATGCGTCTGAAAAAAACGCTGTGTTTGTGACATAAAAAGTTGCAACACCCACAAATCTATTCTCTAGGGCTTCTGCTTTAAAAAGTACATAATGTTTTGGGGTTCTAAGAAATTTTCTAGAAAAAAAATACTGATTGTTACATGTAAACAAAAAGTACCAGAAAATGGCCTGGGGGTCAAGTGGTTAATATCACTTTAAACTTTTTATACTTTCAGAAATTAGAGAGGAAAAAAATGCAATCCCTGCCCATCAGCTGCAAATTTTTACTGCTGGAAGGCTTTTTAAAAGAACATTATAGTCTTAGGCTCCGTTCACATCTAGGCATTTTTGGTAGATTTTCTGCTCTAAGCCTCAGCTCTAAAAACGCCCAACAAGACAAATCCCATTTATTTCAATGGCCCCTGTTCACATCCGAGCGGCCTGTCGCCTTAAGCAAAACGCACGCCGCTCAGAATAGTACACAAGCTTTTTTTTGTCAGTTTACAGGCGTTTTACTGCTTGTCATTGGTGACTTGTCATCTTCAAAAACCCCGAAAAAAGCCTGTAAAATAGCAACGTCTAGATGTGAACGGAGCTTAATACACAAAAATCTAAGCCCAGAACAATGTGACCATTGGAGTTGATGTTCTCTCTTCTACATTTATGCAAACGGACTATTCAGTCTACAAATTGGAGGCCCACACACACGTCAGAGTGCTGAAAAGGAGAAACATTCCAATGATAAATGAACATTGCTAAAAAGCAACCAAGCAAAATATAAACCCAATACAAAATTTGCAGGAGAGCATGTGGAAGACAAAATAGGAGTATCATGTAAAGATGTATGACTCTGAAAAAAGGACCTTTAGCCTAGCAGTAAGGGAGTGCATCTATCTGTCAAATGTGAAATCTTCCCACTGAGAAACATACATATGGTGCAATTAAACCTGGGTAATAAATTACGTCACAGAGGCTCATTTGTCACCATTTCATATCTCTAATGTCACCATCATCTACACTAATCAGAAACATACAGTTTGTTAAAAGGTAATTCCATTTCAGGGGAAAATTTCGTGTATTTTCTATAAACACGCATACTGAATTATGATTGCAGTGTTTGCTTTAAAGTCATTTATTGTGCAACCTGCAATAATCTTTGTGCTCTATGTTTTTTTTAATAATTAGAGATGGCGATTTAGAAATTCTTCACTACAGAAAATAAACAATTTGCAATCACTCAGCCTCCATATATAACAGCTGTTGAGATAAGAGACCAGTCGCAGCACACCGACTGAGACTTGCATCTAGTGCAGCAGTTGTAAAGTACAATTATTTTACAGTACGACTGAGCAGGTATAGAGTCTGGATATGTAATTAGCAAATCGACAGTAGTGTAGTTTCCCATGTGCTTGCGTGTGTTATATTTATACTTGACCACTAAGCCATAACTTAAAATTTAGAGCTTGTCCACACCACTGGCTACGCTGAATGTACGGCTGCTGGGGAGCAATGGGAGGAATACAAACACTGCCAATGTGCCCCGCACAGCTCACAATTTTTTTTTTTTTTTTTTTACTAGAACATTTTTTGCAGTGTGATGGCGGCGGTAGATTGTGTTTCACGGCACTGCGCTGAAAAAAAAATAAGTACTACATGCCGTACTTTTCTTCAGTGCACACCACTGCAGTGGCATAGACTGGCCTAGCAGAGAACAAGGCCTTTTGCCTTATCCTGCATTAGGACTGTGCTGGGTAAGGTCTTTTTCCATTTTGATCTTGTAGGCATTAAATCGGTAATCTCTACTAAATGGCATCTATCCATCTAGGTGAGTTGGATGACATCTAAATAAGCCAATCGGTGGGTCCAATCGGTAGGAGCACCCGTTGTCGCGTGTTTAAGAAGTCAACAAATACATCTGGTTTATCATACAATTAATAACTTTATTTCATCAAAAAAAAAAAAAAGCTTTTTGTGGCTAAATTGCAATACAAAACCACAAAATGCTTTTTTTGGTGAAATAAAGCCAACTGGGTTTTTAGATGTCATCCAACTCACCTGATTCAGCACCCGCCTGGGAACCCTACAAGGGAACCTTTTCTAATCCTGCATAGAAATCGAGTATCTTCCACCTGCACTCATGGAAGGTTGCATGTATCTACTCCAACAGGGTCAGCGCATCATTAGCAGATTTAAAGGGGTTGTAAACCCTCACAGTTTTTCACATTAATGCATTCTATGCATTAATGTGAAAAACCTTTTTTGTTCCAGCTGCTCCAGAGCCCATTGGTATACTTACCTGAGCCTTATCGTTCCCACGCCGGGGACGAGCACACCTGCTCCAGCCGGTGTCTCGGGTCCTCATTGGATAGATCGATAGCAATGCAGCCATTGGCTGTCAATCAAATCCAATGATGTGGGAGCTGGGGGGCGGGGCCGAGTCCTGTTGTCTGTGTCAAGGGACGCAAAAACAGGACTCGGAGCGCGCCTGCACAAGTGACCCCAGGGAAAGTGCTTCCCTGAAGGGTCACCCAATGCGGGGAGGAGCCAAGAGCACCACTGGGGGACCCCAGAAGAGGAGGATCGGGGCCACTCTGTGCAAAACCGGTCCGTGCTCATCCGATTCTCCATAGAGGAGAATGGAGCTCTGACAGGTCAGTCTTTTTTTACACTTTTTTTCCTCTTTGCAAGGAGACAGAGAGATACAATGTATCCTTCCTCTCCATTCACAGAGAAAAACACAGGCGCGGGCTTCAGAGTGATTGATCACTGTGGTAGCCAATCAGAGGCCATCACAGCATGACCCGGAATCAGGAGCACCGGGACCCAATCATTAGTACAGGACCCGGAGCTCTCGGTGAGACCTGGTCTCTGCTGGGAGCGCGCTGTGCAGCACACTCCCAGCACAAAGACAGACATGCAGCCCCCTGGAAAAAATCCCAGCCAAGCGAGGCCACATATCTATATGCATATCTGTTAGTGTCAAGGGGTTAAGGTGATAATATTATTTGAGTCATTCACTACATTTTAAGGGCTCTTCCGCCTTCCTCTTTTCTTGGCCAGTGGATATTCCACATTGCCCCATGGGCCTAAGACCAACCTTAATGTGGCTAAACCCCTCAGACCTCCTTGGACCACTACATTCCATATCCCATCTATCCATCAAGTCCCTAGTGATGCAGATGGCTTTTTTTCTTAATATACTGACTTCGGTTTAAAGATTATGCAGCACATCTGCACCATTTACAAACTACGCATCTTATACAGAATGTTTATTCTTTACTATAATATTTTATCTGTCATCTGCTGGTCGAATAATATCTACTTATTAAATCAAAGCCATTGTAAAGGTTCAATTTTTTAGATAATAAAGATGTTCTACTTATCTGCTTTATTCAATGGTTTTGCACAGAGCAGCCCCAAATCTCCTCTTCAGGGGTCCCCTGCTGGTTCTTACTCTCTGCCCCCATAGCATTCAAGTTGAGTTGAGGTTAATAAACATATCAATATGTGTTAGGCCTCCTTTGCACTTGTGCTCAAAAACACTTTTACAGGCTTTGAGGGTTTTTTTTTCTCTGTCTCTAAACTCCCCTCCATGTTGTCTCTTATGTGTCCATGCACACTATAGGCATTTACGGAAGTTTAGAGGCAGAGAAAAAAAAAAAAAAAAAACATTGCTTGTGCATTCAGGAGAGGAGCTTTTCAAAGAAAAAAAAAAAAAAATGCCTGACAAGCCTCAATGTGCATTACACGGTGGGGTGCTTTTAGTGCTTCAGAGTTTTTTCATTTCAATGGCCAGAAGTAATTAATATTTTGGCTAACGAAATTAATAAATACCCAAGCACTTGACACGCCTAATCGTGCCCTAGGAGCATTTTTGTAGCCGCTTTTCTCCTACCAGGAGAAAAGCATTTATAAAAGCCTTGGGCCTTAAAGCAGAGTTCCACCCAAAAGTGGAACTTCCGCTTTAAAAGGAAAATCACCCCCTGACATGCCACAGTTGGCATGTCTTTTTTGGGGGGGACCGGGGACCCTGTTTTCACAGGGCCCCAGGTCCACTTTCTTTACTAGAGCCGCGGCTCCGGAAGGAAGTTCACCTTCCCCTCCCTCTCGGCGATCTTCTGGGACACGTCACAGGTCTCTGAAGAGACGCTGGCCATTCACAAGGCACAGCAGGACTTGCGCATGTGCAGTGCACGCCCGGCTTTGGAGCCAAAGCCGAGTGCCCACACTTGTGATGCCGGCGCCGCCGAGGGGAGGGGGGAGAACAGCGAGCCTTCGGGCGACCGCATCGCTGGAGCCTGGGACAGAGGAGTGTCCGATTATTAAAAGTCATGCCTCATACACACGGGCGTTTCTTACAGCCACATTTTTTAGCGTTTTTTTATAGCCCTCCATGTTATTCAATGGCCCCTTAAAAACGGCAAAGTTTTTGAGCTGTAGATGTCGTCGGCGTTTGTCAGCTGAAAGTAGAACCCACGGCCAGCGCGTTCCAAGGCTGTAACGTTTTGGCGTTTTTGACGCCGACGCCGCAAAACGCTCACTAATGCCGTACCGACGTTAAACAGTTTTCAGGTTAAAAAATAGCAGAGAAATTTTTTTTTTTTTTAAACACCTATTGACGCCGGCGCTCACTAACGCGCATTAATGGCGATGCAAAACGCTGATTTTTCGTTGACGTCGAGCCCGACATTTTGCTTATTTTTTTTTCATATGCTGTGTGAATGAGGCCTTACAGTTGTAAAGCAGAGAGGAACAAGTTGCCCCGATCCACTGAACGTTTATTCTTGTGGCTTGTCTACGACTCACTTTATTAAATACAGTAGCAATTCTAGAACAGCATATTTATAAAATAAAAAAGTCATTAAAATCTATTTAACTACAACAAAAATTCAGAATGTGCTCACTGAAACACACTACACTTTCCCTTTAAGCAAACCTGCCTTTTGAAATGATCTAAAAATCCCAAACAGGATATCTAAAAACATATTCACATATCCTATTCTTTATGACCAGATGTAATGTTGCTAAATGGAGACATATCACAAGTGTCCAAAATCCAAACATGGACCTAGTTAAATTCCCCTTGGGTTTGGACTTTTTAGGCACTAAATACATATCATTCTAAATAGTAAAAATATATTTTTATTGAATAAACATTGATAAAAACATTTAGCATAGAATGTGCATGACTTGTTCGCTAAAATTACACCAACAAAAGGAGCAATGATGGATATGATACTACTCCACCCAACGCGTTTGAGTGTAAATATCTCTTTCCTCAGGGGTATCGGACATTGATCATTTATACATAATCCAGTGGTGTAAACATGAACATTCCATGTTATATTTAAAATCAAAGAAAAGAATAAAGGGAGGACAAAGTCTAAGATATTCCCACTCAAACACCTCACCAAGGTGCCATATACTCGTTTTATGGTACACAATATATGGTGCAACAATCGGTTTTGCTAAAAAAAAATTTTTTAGATTGCTTACAGATTGGATTACATTGCCTGATTCTCTGAGGAATTGCTCGATCAGACCATAATGTGTATGGGCGCCATTAGTGGTTGGAGAAAGCAATATTAAATACTATAAAATAATAAAATGCTGTTTTATTTTTTATGTTTGAGTTTCTGGCAATAGGATGGCATCGCACATCAACTTCTGAAACGCTTGCGTTTTAAAATTGCCTTTTTGCTGGAGATGCCCACATTGATAACTTTCCCTCCCCAACCCTCATTTCCCAGCTACATTTTGTAATGGAAGATAAATTAAATATACAACAAGGTAGAGACTGTTATGTTGGTTGCAGAAGACAGATGTACCTCATCACCTCCAGTGACCTTAAGGAGGCGGGTGCCTTAACCAGCAACACCAGTATCCACTCACAACTAAACCAGTATCACCAGTACCCACTCACAACTAAACCAGTTTTACCAGTACCTACTCACAACTAAACCAGTATCACCAGTATCCACTCACAACTAAACTAGTATCACCAGTACCCATTCACAACTAAACCAGTATCACCAGTACCTACTCACAACTAAACCAGTATCTACTCACAACTAAACCAGTACCCACTCACAACTAAACCAGTACCCACTCACAACTAAACCAGTACCCACTCACAACTAAACCAGTACCCACTCACAACTAAACCAGTCTTAACCAGTATCCACTCACAACTAAACCAGTACCCACTCACAACTAAACTAGTATCACCAGTACCCACTCACAACTAAGCCAGTATCACCAGTATCTACTCACAACTAAACCAGTACCCACTCACAACTAAACCAGTACCCACTCACAACTAAACCAGTATAAGCATTATCCATGCAAACCGTAACAGTTTAAGACACAGAACCCTAAACATGCATGCAGCTTATTGCATATGTAACAAAATTGCATTCCTTAATGAATATGCTACCCTAAATAATACACACCATAATAAAAGCAGAACCCAATAAAGAAACCAGAATTATGAAAAAAATGCAATAGTAATTACACAGAAATATAATAAACAATAATCTTCAGAAAGTAATCAATTAGACTATAGACAGAGCTAAGAGCACAAGCAATGACCTTCTGCTTTGATAAAGCCAATGAAAGGAATGATAAAGGCTTAACTGTAAAAGGATCCCAGCACACAGCGACAGTCAGCTAAGCCCAGCAGAAAGAAAGGAGTGACTGACAGGAAAAGACAGACTCCCTTTATGAACTCGCAAACAAACGCTTGCACCAATAAAGTTCCATTAGGTTAGTAATCAGCTCAGTGATTTCATAATTATGCAATGAGCATGGTTCTGCGTAGAGCATGTGTGTGCCCACTTTATATAGGTGTGTACAGGATACAAACGTCAGAATCAGCCAGTCTACAGGCAGAGTCTGTCCTATGGCAGTCTCCCTCTTTGGGCAGAGTTCATTGAACAAAAATACTCACAGAAATCAATGCTTTTTTATTGATGTGGACAGACAACAGCATAAAAACTGCACCATCCAGCACAGTCTGAGCCCATAGGTAAAATCCTTTTCTCAAACTTCATTATGGGACATGGGGTCAGTAACAATTCTGATGCAATTGGGATATACTGCTGCCTTTAGGAACAAATAAGCCACTGGACAGCCAGGTATGACACTTCCTACTTGCCGCCTTTCTGAAAAGCGATCCACAGTGGATTACTTTAAACTATCAATTGACAGGCGGCTTCAGAGGTATTATGGCACCTCAACGCCTGTCCTAAAGGCCAAGTTTACCTTTGGAACATGTTTCAGGTTGTGTCCCGACAGTAAGCGGGGGTTCTTCTCCCCATACCCGCTGTCACTTTTTAAAGCATCATTCATTCACAACGCCACCGCAGCAGATGGACAGTAGTCTCAATGGGTTGTGGGGGCTCTGATGAGCATGCATGAAATGCATCAGATTCCACCTGTATTGAATTGTATTGTAACTAATGTCTGCCCTCATGTTATAAAGTGCTGCGCAAACTTTCGGCGCTATCCAAATCCAGTAATAATTATTATTAAGGTAAAAAACCTTTAGCATTTACAGCCACTTGAAAAGAGCAGCTCCATGTAAAACAATGCGTACCCAAATCTAAAACACACCAAAAAAAAAAAAAATGTAGATTGCCATTACTTAACCACTTCATTACCGGACACTTTTAACCCCTTCCTGCCCAGGGCATTTTTGTTCCTTTACATACTGTAACCAGAACAGTACAGTGTTACCATAATGACACTGTACTTACTCTGGGGAGGTGATCAGGGTTTTTTTTTTTTAACCACTTAAGGACCGAAAGGATTTCCCATGTTAGGAGCAGAGCACTTTTTGCGATTCGGCACTGCGTCAATTTAACTGGACAATTGCGCGGTCGTGCGACATTGTACCCAAACAAAATTTGCGTCCTTTTTTACCCACAAATAGAGCTTTCTTTTGGTAGTATTTGATCACCTCTGCGTCACTTCTGATCACCGCTATTAACAAAAAAAGAGCGACAATTTTGCAAAAAAAAAAAAACAATATTTCTTACTTTTTGCTAAAATACATATCCAAAATAAATATAAAAAAACTAAATTTATTCATCGGTTTTGGTCAATTTATATTCTTCCTCATATTTTTGGTAAAAAAACAAAAAAAACAAAACAAAACAAAAAAAAAAAAAAAATCGCAATCAGCGTTTGGTTTGCGCAAAAGTTGCCGCGTTTACAAACCATGAGAATTCATTTATGGCATTTTTACAATTCTTTTTTTTTTAAACTAGTAATGGCAGCAATCTGCGATTTTTATCGGGACTGCGATATTGCAGCGGACGGGTCGGACATTTTTGACACTTTTTTGGGTCCAATGACATTTATACAGCGATCAGAAATGTAAATAGCCACTGATTGCTGTATAAATGTCATTGGCAGTGAAGGGGTTAACCTGTAGGGGGAGATCTAGGGGTTAACTGTGTTCCCTGGGAGTGTTCTAACTGCGAGGGGGCTGGGTTACCAGAGGCATAAGAGATCTAACTGTTCCCAGTGACAGGGACCAGTAGAGTCCGCCCAAGCCGCGGCCGCACTTCTGTAGAGTGCGGCGGGCATGAGAGTTTATAGACGGTGATTCGTGGGACACTGCCACTCTGCAGAAGTAAATGTACGCAAGCCGGGAACCGGTTAAACTATGATTGCTTAGAACAGTATGCAAAGAAAAATCTGGTGAGGGATGTTTGAGAGCAAAGACCACCAAATGAGTCCAATCCATATATAAATATAAAAAGAGAAAAAACAGTGACTCCGTTGAAGGATTTTTGCAGACACATTTGGTATAGTATAAGATTATTTTTTATTAATACATTTTCAAGATAAAAGGTTATTTCATACCAATATGTATACAAAACATACACAAAAATCAGTAACCACAAGGTTCTACATTGATGTATTCAACATAAAATTCTGGTTCAGAACATGTACATATATAGATACCCAACAGCCATGTGAGCCAAAAGGGAAGGCCCAATCCCCACTATGATGCTGGGGGAACTGGTCCAATGCTGGATCACTGGTGCAGACCTGACATGTTTCCGACTGTAACAAAGTCCTTCTTCAGAGGTACATATACATATGTTGGGATAAGATATTCTCTAAAGTAGAAGATATATTGAGTATTATTAGTAAGCATAAATATAGCGATCACAGATAGTCTCATATTGAAGGTACGTGTGGCATGGGCAAATTGCTCAGTGTACTTACTAAATATTTCAGATGTGTTGGATTACCCTCAGGGCCGCTGCGTCCACCTCCCACACAGATAGCAGGATGATCAGGGATGGATCTCACGAGAAATATTTAAGCTTATTTAGTGGGTAGACTGAGGGGACTCCGACTATGCAGAGAGACAAGAGCATGAAGAGAAGTGGGGCAACCAAGCAGGGATCGGCAAGGTGTCCGCTCCCGGACACCAGTGTCCGACAGGGCTGCCTGTGGTGTCCGCCACCGAGAACTTTTTTTTTTGCTAAACTGTCCCCCTGCCAGCCCAACTCCTCCAAGGCCGCCCGTAGTAAGACAGCCAGGGAGTGTGGCGCCGCCCACTCTCCCTCGTGCAGTCTGAGTGCGGAGTGATCTAGGAGGGAGGGGCTGGTGACGGTCGGCTGGCGGCAGTGCACGCCTCTGAGTCAGAAGAGCAGAGAGAGAGACTAGGGGACGGATGGTCAGTCACTGGCGGGAATCGGGATTCAGGAAGAAGAAGAACACTGTGTCATACTCAGTAACCACACCAGTTTCACTGCCTGGCACATTCACTGGCACTGCCTGCAGCCAGACAGAGGAGGGGAGCCGCATGGACTGGAGTGGAGGGCGGAGGAAAACAATAACAAGGTACTGCTGAGTCACTGTGAGCTACCTCTGCCTGCCTGAGGTTGTTTTTCACCCGAGTCCACTGACTCCTGAGGAGACAGGTTGCAGCCAGAGCCAGACCTGCAGACTCCAGTAAGATTTTTCATGGTGAGTGACTGACTGGAGTCTGTGAGTGAGGCCTGTAAATTACACAGGGAGCCTGGGAGGGACTGGACTGAGTGTGGTGGTCTGGCCTGCCACCTGCCTGCCTGAGTGGGAGGGCTGGGGCTGGTTGGGTCCTGGACAATGGACAAGTCTGCAAGTTAACAACAGTTAGTAGCACTGACTGACTAGTACCTGGCTGGCAGTCTTCCTGAATCCTGAGGCCTGTAAATTTGTCCCTCCCTGCAGTGTGAAATTTACAGGCCTCAGGATTCAGGAAGACTGCCAGCCAGGTACTAGTCAGAGTCAGTGCTACTAACTGTTGTTAACTTGCAGACTTGTCCATTGTCCAGGACCCAACCAGCCCCAGCCCTCCCACTCAGGCAGGCAGGCCAGACCACCACACCCAGTCCAGTCCCTCCCAGGCCCCCTGTGTAATTTAGAGGCACTGTTCTTCTCCCCTGAGACCAATGATGGGACACACTATTCCTCCTACTGACACCAATCATGGGGCACTATTCCTCCCACTGATACCAATGATGGGACACTATTCCTCCCACTGACACCAATGATGAGACACTATTCCTCCCACTGACACCAATGATGGGACACTATTCCCCCCACTGACACCAATCATGGGGCACTATTCCTCCCACTGACACCAATGATGGGACACTATTCCCCCCACTGACACCAACCATGGGGCACTATTCCTCCCACTGACACCAATGATGGGACACACTATTCCTCCCACTGACACCTATGATTCCTCCCACTGACACCAATGATGGGGAACTATTCCTCCCACTCACACCAATGATGGGGCACTATTCCTCCCACTGACACCAATGATAGGGCACTATTCCTCCCACTGACACCAATGATGGGGCACTATTCCTCCCACTGACACTAATGATGGGGCACTATTCCTCCCACTGACACCAATGATGGGACGCTATTCCTCCCACTGACACCAATGACGGGACACTATTCCTCCCACTGACACCAATGACGGGACACTATTCCTCCCACTGACACCAATGATGGGACACTATTCCTCCCACTGACGGAGATGATGGGGGTTTTGAAGGTTTTAATTTGAAATGTACCTTGGTGTCCTTCACTAAGGTCTGTCATTTGGAAAATGTCCGCCACAGTCATGGTCCGTGTCTATCCCTGCAACCAAGTCTTGCACAGACAGGGATCCTTCTGATAATGGAGCTGAACGCTCCTATTTTTGAAGCCTCAGCTTAACAGGAAGTACAGTAGCAAAGTAAAGCCGTGTAAAAAGAAGGAAACGTATCACAGGAAGGGGTCATCATAATATATGAAATAGCCAGCATTGGTAGTAACCAAAATATAATTAGTAAATACTTCGAAGGAAGGTATGCTTCATAAATCAAATCACAATTTTAGTAAATACATGAAAATCATAGAGGAGATGTAGGAATTTCTCATAAATATAATTATGGGAGTGGTTATAAAGTATTCCCCTTTTATAGAAAGAAAGGGGGGACACGGAATTATAATAGGTATAAAAGAGTTTTTCCAATATTAATAGGTGGTGCCCAGAATTTTGTTTGTGGGGTTCCGTGATAGGTCCCACATGGGGCAATACACAGCAGTCAAATGAAAGACATTGCATACCTTCCATTAACATCAAATTCAGGAGAAGTCCATTGGTTCTGGTATCCAGGGTGTCAGCCAAAATGGCGACTTGGCGTCCCTCATGCTCCGGCTTCTCTATATGTGTCCACTCGCCTAATTGCGATGCGGGACGCGGCTCTGCCCCAACGGGCGGGGTCGCACCGCATCATCAGGGGATCGCCACGCCCAGCCCAGGATGTCCGCATCAGCGGCGTTCGGACTGGGCGTACCCTCAGTGTAGCCAGCTGTGTCCACTTGCAATTAGGCGAGTGGACAGATATAGAAAAGCCGGAGCATGAGGGACGCTAAGTCGCCATTTTGGCTGACACCCTGGATACCAGAACCACTGGGCTTCTCCTCAATTTGATGTTTATGGAAGGTATGTCTCTTTCATTTGACTGCTGTGTATTGCCCCATGTGGGACCTATCACGGAACCCCACAAACAAAATTCCAGGCACCACCTATTAATATTGGAAAAACTCTTTTACACCTATTATAATTCCGTGTCCCCCCTTTCTTTCTATAAAAGGGGAATACTTTATAACCACTCCCATACTTATATTTATGAGAAATTCCTACATCTCCTCTATGAGTTACATGTATTTACTAAAATTGTGATTTAATTCATGAAGCATACCTTCCTTCGAAGTATTACTAATTATATTTTGGTTACTACCAATGCTGGCCATTTCATATATTATGATGACCCCTTCCAGTGATACTTTTCCCTCTTTTTACACAGCTTTACTTTGCTACTGTACTTCCTGTTAAGCTGAGGCTTCAAAAATAAGAGCGTTCAGCTCCATTATCAGAAGGATCCCTGTCTGTGCAAAACTTGGTTGCCCCGCTTCTCTTTATGCTCTTGTCCCTCTGCATAGTCGGAGTCCCCTCAGTCTACCCACTAAATAAGCTTAAATATTTCTCATGAGATCCATCCCTGATCATCCTGCTATCTGTGTGGGAGGTGGACGCAGCGGCCCTGAGGGTAATCCAACACATCTGAAATATTTAGTAAGTACACTGAGCAATTTGCCCATGCCACACGTACCTTCAATATGAGACTATCTGTGATTGCTATATTTATGCTTACTAATAATATTCAATATATCTTCTACTTTAGAGAATATCTTATCCCAACATATGTATATGTACCTCTGAAGAAGGACTTTGTTACAGTCTGAAACATGTCAGGTCTGCACCAGTGATCCAGCGTTGGACCAGTTCCCCCAGCATCATAGTGGGGATTGGGCCTTCCCTTTGGCTCACATGGCTGTTGGGTATCTATATATGTACAGTCAGGTCCATAAATATTGGGACATCGACACAATTCTAATATTTTTGGCTCTATACACCACCACAATGGATTTGAAATGAAACAAACAAGATGTGCTTTAACTACAGACTTTTAGCTATAATTTGAGGGTATTTACATCCAAATCAGGTGAAAAGTGTAGGAATTACAACAGTTTGTATATGTGCCTCACACTTTTTAAGGGACCAAAAGTAATGGGATAATTGGCTGCTCAGCTGTTCCATGGCCAGGTGTGTGTTATTCCCTCATTATCCCATTTACAAGGAGCAGATAAAAGGTCCAGGGTCCATTTCAAGTGTGCTATTTGCATTTGGAATCTGTTGCTGTTAACTCTCAATATGAGATCCAAAGAGCTGTCACTATCAGTGAAGCAAGCCATCATTAGGCTGAAAAAACAAAACAAACCCATCAGAGAGATAGCAAAAACATTAGGTGTGGCCAAATCAACTGTTTGGAACATCCTTAAAAAGAAAGAACGCACAGGTGAGCTCAGCAACACCAAAAGATCTGGAAGACCACGGAAAACAACTGTGGTGGATGAGCGAAGAATTCTTTCCCTGGTGAAGAAAACACCCTTCACAACAGTTGGCCAGATCAAGAACACTCTCCAGAAGGTAGGTGTATGTGTCTCAAAGTCAACAATCAAGAGAAGACTTCACCAGAGTGAATACAGAGGGTTCACCACAAGATGTAAACCATTGGTGAGCCTCAAAAACAGTAAGGCCAGATTAGAGTTTGCCAAACAACATCTAAAAAAGCCTTCACAGTTCTGGAACAACATTCTATGGACAGATGAGACCAAGATCAACTTGTACCAGAGTGATGAGAAGAATATGGAGAAGGAAAGGAACTGCTCATGATTCAAAGCATACCACCTCATCACTGAAACATGGTGGTGGTAGTGTCATGGCCTGGGCATGTATGGCTGCCAATGGAACTGGCTCTCTTGTATTTATTGATGATGTGACTGCTGACAAAAGCAGCAGGATGAATTCTGAAGTGTTTCGGGCAATATTATCTTCTCATATTCAGCCAAATGCTTCAGAACTCATTGGACAGCGCTTCACAGTGCAGATGGACAATGACCCGAAGCATACTGCGAAAGCAACCAAATAGTTTTTTCAGGGAAAGAAGTGGAATGTTATGCAATGGCCAAGTCAATCACCTGACCTGAATCCAACTGAGCATGCATTTCACTTGCTGAAGACAAAACTGAATGGAAAATGCCCCAAGAACAAGCAGGAACTGAAGACAGTTGCAGTAGAGGCCTGGCAGAGCATCACCAGGGATGAAACCCAGCGTCTGGTGATGTCTATGCATTCCAGACTTCAGGCTGTAGTTGACTGCAAAGAATTTGCAACCAAGTATTAAAAAGTGAAAGTTTGATTTATGATTGTTAATCTGTCCCATTACTTTTGGTCCCTTAAAAAGTGGGAGGCACATATACAAACTGTTGTAATTCCTACACCGTTCACCTGATTTGGATGTAAATACCCTCAAATTAAAGCTGAAAGTCTACAGTTAAAGCACATCTTGTTTGTTTCATTTCAAATTCATTGTGGTGGTGTATAGAGCCAAAAAAGATTAGAATTGTGTCGATGTCCCAATATTTATGGACCGGACTGTACATGTTCTGTGAACCAGAATTTTATGTTGAATACATCAATGTAGAACCTTGTGGTTACTGATTTTTTTGTATACATATTGGTATGAAATAACCTTTTATCTTGAAAATGTATTGATAAAAAATAATTATATACTATACTAAATGTGTCCACAAAAATCCTTCAATGGGGTCACTGGTGCTTGACAGCACCATTTTTCTCTTTTTATATTTGCTTAGAACAGTAATGATCATGGTTCTAAGCAATCATTTTTATGAATGGTATCCATTCATTCACAGGGTGTACTATTGTGAAAGCTATGATTGGCCACAGCTATCACATGGTACAGATGCGCTGTGATTGGCCCTGTCTGTACCATGTGATCACTGACCGGTCACAGAGATCATTACAAAAGTACGCAATGATTGGCTATGAATGAAAGCCATTCATTGTGTGCAACTGTCATGTGATCACTGTGATTGGTCAGCCCAGTACCATGATCTGTCATCCACTGTGCCTGGTGGACTCAGTGGGTGACAGATCAAGCTGCAGCGCAGCTGTTAGAACGCACAGAAGGTGTGCAACTGGGAAGATGTCATAAGATGTTTACCCAAGATGGGGGAGCTCCTGCTTGGCCATAATTCTGCTATTGGCCAGTAAGGAAACAGCAAAATAAAGTACCAGCATTAGTTCTCTTTTTAGACCCTTTCCTTTATTTTCACCCAGTAAACTTGCTACACACTGAGTTTTTTCTTATTCAACCCAGCTGCTATACTAAATATGCAAAGTTAGTGCAGCGATAGCCCCCGCTGAGCTGTTGTGACAGAGAGACCCCCTGCTGGTTTTCCAACATGTGCGTCTGACAGAAGGACTGACCATCATACACACAGGCCAAATGACGGCCATTTTTTTTTTTTTAACCAGCTGATGTCTCCCGTGTGTATAGGACTTAACACACTTCCTTTCCCTGTGTGGTCACACTCACTCCACTGTATCTATGGAGGGTGCCACGGTGGCCACCCAGGCTGACTTGCAAACATCTCTGCCTTGGTTAATCTGAGAGCTGATGGGATTAGTAGTTTACACAAGATAGATAAGGTTGCGTTTGCTTTTTGTTAAGCTCACAGAGGGTGACAACACATTTCCGGTAAGATCAACAGGTATTTTCTGTATTTGCAGAAAATGTTCTTAGCATTAGAAAAGAAAGCATATACAGTCACCACAGCTCCGTTCACACCAATGAGTTGTGACTGAGCGTGTACTTTTTTGTAGGGCTGCAACAAACGATTATTTTCATAATCGATTAGGTGGCCGATTATTGTTTCGATTAATCGGATAATAACCTTTAAAAAAGTGTGGTGTATAATTTAGTTAAATATGTAAAGTTAAAAAAAAAAAGGCAATTTATTCTTAAATATCTTTATGCAGTGGTAAATATAGTCAACTATATGGTTAGGGAGCAAAATCTCTCATCCACTCTAATAACAAACAGACAGAAGCATATATAATAATAAATACGCCCAGAAGTAGGGTATATGGGTATTTTAAAGAGGAAGTAAACCCAGATGGGGTTTACTTCCTCTACAGTCCCCTGTAAATTAGAAGCATAATGGGCTACTATGCATCGCATTATGTGCCACTTACCTGCAAACGTAGCACTGTCCCCTGTGCTGGCCACGTCCATCTTCTACCCCTCTTCCTTCCGGGGCTGCGACTCCGGCGCTGTGACTGGCCGGAGTCGCGTGACGCCAGTCATGGCACAGTGTCGGTGGAGAAACGGCACGGAGGCTGTTTCTTCACTGCGCATGTGTCGAAATGACGTCGGCACATGCAGAACACTGCATATCTCCTGAACCGTGCAGGTTATTCTAGGCTTACCTGTAGGTTAAAGTGGTTGTCACAGGTTGACAACCACTTTAACTAGGAGTGAGACATGAAGCTATATGAAGGGTGGAGGGGAGATATAAATCTTTTTTAATAAAGTAGTACTAAAAGCTAAAACTTTTTTCCATGGATATGACAATTTTAAAGATAATAACAATACTGGTAAAAGTTTACTTTAAAGTGGATGTAAACCCACCACTCACCCAGTATAAACGAATGGCACAGTATTAATGTATATGTACATCCAAGCCTCTTGTTTCTATCCCTACCTTGCAAATGTCACCCTTTTTAGCTGTAGCAGCCCCACAAAACACTGGAATTAGTGGGTGTCTCTTTGCTGAAGCTCGGTGGGTGGAGTTGTGATGTCACAAGACTTCTCACCCACTACTATACTGAGAGCTGGAAGGAAAAGGGAGGGGGAAGTATGAGGCTCTTTTTGCTCCTTGAAGGAGATAAGAATATGACCTGGGTTTTTTCCTATTGAAAAAAGATAAGGGTATTACTCAGAGTTGGATTAACTCTTTGTGCCAAGACTGGGCACAGATGACATTATATCCTCTCCTGTACAAGGTAGAAGTGTCGGTAAAAAAATATTTTTTCGGGTTTACATCCACTTTAAATGTAATTGTAATGCCTTATATTACCTCCAATCTATCAGCCTCCCCTTCTCTGGGTTCAGATGCTGATCTTCCCTGCACAGTCTTTAAAGTATTTTTTTTTAAACAACAATGTTATACTTACCTGCTCTGTGTAATGGTTTTGCACAGAGCAGCCCCGATCCTCCACTTCTGGGGTCCCCCACTGATGCTTCTGGCTCCCCCTGCCTTCAGAGTGCACCAATAGCAAGCTGCAAATTATAGTATAGAAAGCCCCTATAGCGAGGTAAAAAAAAAACTGCTGCCTTTTGAACCACTCACTTCTTGCCCAGGACTACGTGTTATATGAGGCATTGCTCCTCACTGTCACAAGTTCTCAGGCACTTACTTACATGTGTGGATGGTGTACTGAGCTGTATGTGTGCTGCATTGTATTTCCTGATATGTAAACAAATAATGCATTTTGTATGCAGGCCAACTAATCGGCTGGCCGATTAATCGATTATGAAAATAGTTGACAACTGCACAGGAGTTTCGCAGCACAGGATCAACTATTGCTTTACAAGTACTGTAGAGAGGTTAAGGAGCTTACCTATCAACCAGTGTATCACACATATCCTGTGCTATCCCATAAACTAGAGATCTGAATAAAGAAAGAAGGGGTCCTCACCTATAGAATCTCTAAACCTGCGCCATAGATGGTTAAGCATATATAAAGGTAATATTAAGATACCATATATCTGTAGCAAACTGCTGCTGTTAAAACTAAAAATCACATAACCATAGGTCAATAATACAATTAACACATACAGTAGCGCTAAATGCTTTCTAGAGTGTCCAAAAGTTTCAATGTTGAGAATCCTCCACGTGAATGTCTTAAACACTTCCACAAGTCCCAGTAGCAGTGAGAGAAGGTAACAAGTCCACAAGTGTTAGTGATAGAATACGCTGACAGGTGTCTGTAATTCCCACATATTCCACCTCGTGCTCAGGAACACAGTGACTCCCTTCACCCACAGTTGGACTCTTACCATGATCCAGTGCTTGGCATTCTCATGCACAAGCTTGTTAGACTTTTAGTGCAACCCAGGCACTGTAATATACTGGCAGCCTTGTCCATCTCGCAGGTCAGCAGACAGAGCAAGTACATGAAAAGTGCAAGAGATCACAATAGCGTGATATCGCTTAAAACAAATTTATTCAAAAAATAGCATAAAAAAATGGCACAAAGGAAAAAGAATAAGCACCAAGAGGTCACCCCCTAGGTATTCTCCTTACCAGATCTTAGATAACACGCGGCATAACGTATATCCATATATTCATATGAGCCGGACGCTGGCCATTCACAGAGCCGCTGCAGACACTGTATTGGCACACAAAACCATCAACCCCGACCAGCAGGGAATCTACGGGCATTGGCATCCGACCCACATGGAGCTACCATACAGTCACAGATGCGTTTCATCGGATTGACTTCTGCTAGCGAGTGGCTGTACAGCCACTCGCTAGCAGAAGTCAATCCGACAAAACGCGTACAACCAGTCCATCTGATTTTTTTACATTAGATTAGCTATAGCCACTAGCCGTAATCATTGTGTTCTCTAAAAGGTTCCCTGCGCCCCATCCCACCCCCACCCCCTATGTGGGCAGAACACAAGCTCAGCAGGAGGCATTACCCCCATCTACACCCCCTGTGTTGTTATGGGGGAATCAAGTGATTTTCTTACCTTCCACCCAGGGTGGAACGAAAGAAAATTAAGTCATCTATGGGCTGCCTTACACGCTATGGTGCATTGTGGTGAATTCTGAAAGGCACCCCAACAAGCACCTACTTTGCAGCACATGGTCATGCAGTAGCATGCGTTGCATTCTGCTGGAAAAAAAAAAAAACAGGTACATTATTTTGGTGAGTTGGCAGCCAATTTAAAGGGGTTGTAAACCCTCACGGTTTTTCATCTTACTGCATTCTATGCAGTAAGGTGAAAAACCTTTTGTGCTGTAGCAGCCCCCCAGAGGTCCCTTAAAACACTTACCTGAACCTGATTGTTCCAGCGACGGGGATGAGCACAGCAGCTGCAGCCGCTGTCTTGGGTTCTCATTGGATAGACTGATTGCAGCAGGAGCCATTGGCCCCCCGCTGCGGTCAATGAAAAATCCAGTGACACGGGAGCCGGGGGCAGGGCCGAGTCCTGCTGTCTATGTCAATGGGCGCAGCAGCAGGACTCGGGAGCGTGCCCCCATGGAAAGCGGCTCTCCGTGGGGGCACTCAAGAGGAGGAGGAGCCAGAAGCGCCACCAGAGGACCCCAGAAATGGAGGATCGGGCCGCTCTGTGCAAAACCCTTGCACAGAGCAGGTAAGTATATCATGCTTGTTATTTAAAAAAAAACAAAGCTATACAATCACTTTAAGTTAATAGGCTTCGTGCATCAACGAGTGTGCTTTAACGCAACTTACCAGAGCAGACAGGTGTGATAGAGCGTAAGAAACGATATGAGAACACAGGACATCGCTTTATCTGAGACTGACAATTTTTACACATTGGCACTTTGATAAGAGTCTATGCAGCTGCACACCTTAAACTGTGAGACAATGAAGAGATAAGAACCTTTTAAATTTATTCAATGTACTACCAATAAAAGTTCCTTTGTGTTTGCTGTGCATTGGATGCAAACACCAACTGTTAGCTATTATCAGCAGGCCAGGTAAAAAAGTATTTGTTCAAACATGATGTTGTTTAGAGAAAAAAAAAAAACATATCAGCGCTAGGATCATAAACGAGTCACGGAAAAACTAGCATGGATGTTCAATGTTCAACAATGAGGTTGATTCTACAGAAGTTCCGGCTGACCAAGGAGCTGATACTAAGGCTAGGTTCACACTGCTGCGGTGCAAATTTTCTGCGAATTGAATACGATTGCGATGCGAGATTTTTCAGTTCAGACACAAGTGCGATTTCTACATGTGTTGGTGCGAATCTACTGCAAAGCTGTAGCTGGAGTTGGAGGGGGAAGCTATCGCAGTGATGTGAATGGGAGATTGCTTTTTCAATCCGGGTTCTATTGTAGTCTATGGAGCTGAATTCGCAACGCACTGCATCGCACACGGATCAAACTCGCACAGGACCCTTTTTCTTCACGGACTAGATTCGCAACGCATCAGTGTGAACTGCACTTGTAGAACACTATGTTATTGGAGATGACTTGCGAATTTAATCTATTGCAACGCAATCTATTCGCAGTACAGTTCGCAGCAGTGTGAACCTAGCCTAATGCTGCATGTTAGGCTGCAGTTTAACAATTATTAAGCATATTTAAACAAATAGCAAAGTACATTTAACCACTTGCCGACCGCCAACCGCAGGTTGACGGCGGCAAAGTGGCCCGTTATCGCAAATCGCCGTCATACGACGGCGGCTGCGATAACGCGCACTGTGAGCGCGCGCGGCCAGAGGCACGCCCGCGCGCTCACTGTGTTCGGGGAGGGCCAGGGAGCGGGTGCGGCGGCTTCGATTGCCGCCAGCTACCTGCGATGGCCCCCCCGGAGCGAAGGAACGGAGGTCCGTGTATGTAAACACGGACCTCCGTTCTGTGTGAGGGGGAAGGGCTGTGATCACAGCCTTCCTGTATACGAAGGCTGTGACCACTTCCCTTCCCCAGCTAGGACAGTCCCCCCACAGTTAGAACACGCCCAGGGAACATAGTTAACCCTTAGAGCGCCCCCTGCAGGTTAACCCCTTCACTGCCAATGGCATTTACACAGTAATCAGTGCATTTTTTGTAGCACTGATCGCTGTATAAATGCCAATGGTCCCAAAAAAGTGTCAAAATGTTCCGACATGTCCGCTGAAATATCGCAGTACCGCTAAAAATCGCAGATCGCCGCCATTACTAGTAAAAAAAAAAAAAAAAAATGAATTCTCATCCTCCATAAACGCGACCACTTTTGCGCAAACCAATCAACAAACGCCGATTGCGATTTTTTTTATCGCAAATATGAGGAAGAATATAAATCGGCCAAAAACGGTGAAAAAAAATGTTTTTTTATATTTTTTTTTTTTGGATTTGTATTTTAGCAAAAAGTAAGAAATTAGTTTTTTTTTGCAAAATTGTCGCTCTTTTGTTTATAGCGGCGATCAGAAATGACGCAGAGGGGATCAAATATCACCAAAAGAAAGCTCTATTTGTGGGAAAAAAAGGACGCAAATTTTGTTTGGGTACAACGTCGCACGACCGCGCAATTTTCAGTTAAAGCGACGCAGTGCCAAATCGCAAAAAGGGCTCCGGTCCTAAAGTTGGAAATCCTTCCGGGGCTGAAGTGGTTAATTAAAAATTAATCAGACAATAAAAAAGGTCAAATTATTATTTTTTTAAATTCATTTTCAGCCATTTTAACAATTTCAACAACATGACATGTAAGAAATATAAATATGTACACAGAGGCGTAACTAGAACCTTCAGGGCCCCGGTGCAAGAAATTATGAAGGGCCCCCTGACCCCTGGCCAGGGCCCTTTTCTCTTCCCACTGATCCTGGGGCCCTTTACGCCTATCATGGGTCCCTTTATTATGATACTCCAGTGGGGCCCTTTCACAAGTTCTGCAGCAGGCCCCAGGGGGACCAGGGAAGCACACAGGGGCCCTGGGAACAGCAGAAGACAAGTAAATTGGATAGAGGAAAATGGAGGAGATTGGGTCCTCTAAATGCCACCCCCGCCATCCCTCCTATTCAGGTGTACAAGGGAGGCACATGGGCCCCCTGGACCATGGGGCCCGGTTGCAATTGCAACCCCTGCAACCCCTATCGTTACGCCCCTGTATGTACAGAAGGTCGGCACTCCAAAACTCCAATGCAGTACATTTATTAATAAGTGCAGAGATAATACATGAACAGCAGACGCGTTTCGGCAGGACAAGCCGCCTTGGTCATGCATCTGCTGTTCATGTATTATCTCTGCACTTATCAATAAATGTACTGCATTGGAGTTTTGGAGTGCCGACCTTCTGTACATATTCATGATTTGGATGTTTGAGGAACGTCTTGGTCTGTGCACCCACCAGGTGGATTTGGGACTACCTTTTGGATCTAATACTCATTCCCTGTTGAAGCGCTGCACTCCTGTTATTGCATGTAAGAAATATACAACCATAACAAAAACAGACACAGTAGTCTTTACATAACAGTTATGTGTATGATCCTTGATATGAACAATTTACATATAACACATTCAAAAAGGAGCACTCTTTTACCCCTCGACACCCACAAAAATGGGCAATATTCTTCCCCGGGAATTGGGCCTTATAACACCCCACAAAAATGGGAACATCTTCCTACTAAGAACACTCACACAAATGTGCACTTATTATTGCTCATTGGGATACACCAACATAAATGGTGCACTATACCAACCAAGGAGATCCGCAGACATGTTCCTCACAAATAGAACCACCAAAATGGGACACATCTACCTGTAGAAAAGGGCACAATACTACCCACAGATTCCACCCACAGAAAGGGGCCTAATTCCACCCACAGGAAGGTGTACTATTCCACCCAAAGAAAGGGGTGCAATACTACCCTCAGAGAGGGGCCTAATTCCAACCACAGGGAGCCTAATTCAACCTACAGAAGAGGGCCCAATTCCACCCACAGGAAAGGGTACCATTCCACCCACAGAGAGCCTAATTCAATCCACAGAAGACACAGAAAGAGGGGCCTATTGCAACACACAGAATACCCACAGAGAGCCTAATATAACCTTTAAACACCAACATGACCTTATGGAAATTACCCTAAAAAACCCTTAACGAGTAATCGAAAGAAAATACGCATTCGTTATTTAATGATAAATCCTTAGTGAATTGAACTTTCACAACTGATTTACCGCATGCAGTATTTTACTGCATTTTATTTGCAGTTATTTAACTCTTAGTGAATCAACCCCAGAATCCCATCTCAGAGGCTGAATAAATCAAAAACATGACACACAGCAACGTATGCAACCTGCTGCAGGCACTTAAATTCTGGGACCAGTGCTTCACAAAGTGGTCCAAACAATGCATGCTTTCATAGGCAGCTGTGACCAGAAGTAACACAGAGACGTATTCATTAATGACTGTCTTTTCTATTACTGCACCAGGTCAATCGATTCCAGTCCCCACACTGAACAGTGTGGATGGAGGAATCTTCACAGCTGGCTATTGTATTCAGACAGCAGCAGCATCTGAACACCCCAACAGCAACTGCATCGGTTTTTCAGAGCTCCTTCCTCATTTTTTAAACAACTTCTGTAGGTGGTGCCGACAAGGCTAAGTAAACTAAAGTTCAAGCCGTGTATGGGCAGCTTGAAGCGATTCCTGAAAATCCAAAGCAAAAATACGCTTGGCCAAGGCCGTCTTTAATATTGATTGGACCCTAGGCAAACATTTTCTTGGGCCCTCTCAAATCCTCTTATTAACTATTTGAGGGATGTGCGGGCTCAAGGAGCAGGTGAATTGGGCCCCAAAACAATGACTGGGCCCGGGGCAGCTGCCCCTTTTGGCCTTGATTTGAAGATGGCCCTGCGCCTGGCACATGGAATATGGCAAATTACTGGACCGGTAAATTGGAATTATAACAAAAAAAAAAAAAAATGTACAGAACAAATAGAAAGTGCAATAACATTTTGTGATACCTCAGCACACAATATTGTAGAATATTTTATCACAAAGTTCCTTGGCAAACAACATATATCATAAAATCCATCCAAGGTGAAACTTGCTTTATCCCATTCAACAGCCCCTATGAGCTCAAGAGGAGGTCCACATTAGGCTGCTTTCACACTGAGGCATTTTACAGACGCTATTTAGCTAAAAATAGCGTCTGTAAAGCGCCTCAGACGCCCCCCAATCCACCTCAATGTGAAAGCCCTGAGTGCTTTCACACTGGGGCGGTGCGATTGCGGGACGTTACAAAAAGTCCTGCAAGCATCTTTGGGGCGGTGAGGGGAGCGGTAATATACCCCTCCTCTACCGCCCCTGCCATTGAAATGAATGGCAAGCGCTTCCGAAGCGGCTGCACACCGCCTCGGTAGCGCTGAGAGGCGGCACTTTTAACCCCTTGTGGGGGGTTAAAAGCATGGCGCTCCCGCCCGCATAGCGGAGCCCTATCGCTGGTAAAACTCAGCTAAAACTAGCGGAGTTTTACCGCGACCGCGGCTACCGCTTCAATGTGAAAGTAGCCTTACTGTAGTAAATGTGTGGGTCAAATAGCTCTGAAGAAATGGGTCAGCTCATAAAAGGCATTAACAGAACACTGAAAGCAGTGACCACATTCTGCTGAACAGGAACAACAGTTGAGTTGTCCTGTAGTGTTGTACAAAGATTTCTAGTCTGGAGAAAGCGTCAAAGCTATGAATATTCCTTTTTTTTATTATTCAGATTATTATTTATACATTTTCTTTTCCCATTTTACAGACAAAATAAATGAATAACTACCCGCCTTGAGGGGCGGAACAAACAATCCAACAACAGGACAAAAAAAAAAAAAAAAAAGAGAAAAAAATAAAAAACAAAGCCCAAAGGAGAAAGAACGCAATCATCATATGAATAAAGTAATCAAAAATTAGGATACATACACTCTATCCACCAGGACTAGATTCCTTCAAATTTCCACATAGAGTTCCTAAGATAGGCATGTTTTTCATATAGAATATATTTATTAAGCTCTGTTATCCAGTCAAAAAGAGAAGGGAGGCAAGGGGAGGGTCCACCTGAGTACAATTAATCTACAGGTTATAATTAATGCTTTCAAAAAAGTAAGCTGTAGATTCTAATCAGTTAAAGACAAATTTAAATGACCAAGTAAACATGTAAGAGGGTCAACTGAAAGTTGACCACTAAAAGCCCGTTAAGAGTCCCTACTACCTCAGCCCAATACCTTCTCAAACTGGGACAATGCCATAGAAGATGAATAAGAGACCCAGATGCGTGTCCACATCAAACACATTGACGGTCATCTTTCGGACCAATTTTAAATAGAAATTCAGGAGTTTTATAAACTCTATGTAGAGTAAACACCTGTGTAAGTCTATGGGAGGGAGATAAGGAAACATTCCAAAGAGACTGTAGGATATCCTCTCAGCTATCAGGAATGAATATTCTTATATACTACTAAAACACATGACATTTTAATAGAAGTATCTCTGCAAAAGGATTGTATCCTTTTATCACTTAAGCTTTAACAGTATGCATTTGCAATGTGTGAAACAAAAAAAGAAAAACTGCAGGGTGCAAGCATGCCCAACATGCTTGAAACTATTTGATGGGCAGAAAATGTGTTAGTCTTTTTCATGCAACTCTCTTGCTAATTTAGAAAAAAAAATAATAGTTAACACTTTCATTACCCCTTAACTTAAAGTGGAACTTTAGTCAGGATTAAGTCCTGATAGATCACTCCAGGCTGGCCCATTTTGCAGGTATAGCTATGTAAAAGATTACAAATAAGTGTCTATACTGTTTAACCACTTCAATACAGGGCATTTATACCCCCTTCCTGCCCAGATCAATTTTCAGCATTCAGCGCTCTCACATTTTGAATGACAATTACTCTCTCATGCTACACTGTACCCAACCAAATTTTTTATCACTTTTTTCACACAAATAGAGTTTTCTTTTGTTGGTATTTAATAACCTCTGGGTTTTTTATTTTTTGCGACATAAGCGGAATTTTGGGGGGAAAAAACACTTTTTTTATGTTTCTATGATAAAATTTTGCAAATAAGTAATTTTTGTTAATACAATTTGGGCCAAAACCTATACTGCTACATATCTTTGGTAAAAACATAACCCAAATCAGTGTATATTATTTGGTCTGTGTGAAAGTTATAGTCTACAAGCTATGGTGCCAATCACTGAAAATTGATCACACCTGATGCACTGATGGCCTATCTCATCATTCTTGAGGCCTTGAAATGTCAGGAAAGTACAAATACCCCCCAAATGACCCCTTTTTGAAAAGTAGACATTCCAAGGTATTTAGTAAGAGTTATTTATCACACACAGCATATGCATACTTCCAATTACACCCCAAAATACATTCTGCTGCTCCTCCTG
>BLSH010537001.1:330557-367432 GCA_018402905.1 Glandirana rugosa | reverse complement strand
CCCCCCCCCCCCCCCCCCCGAGTATGGCGATGTCATGTGTGTGAAACGTTTGCACATAAATTACACATATGATTTTCTAACCACCTATTACAGATTTGAAGGTCCTCCAGCACCAGGACAATAGAATTACCCTCAAAATGACCCCATTTTGGAAAGCAAACACCCCAACGTATATTCTATGAGGCATTATGAGTCTTTTGTACGGTTCATTTTTTTCCACAAGTCTTTGGAAAACGTGGAAAGAAAATGAAAACATTTTTTTTCACAAAGTGGTCAATTTATATGATATTTCGAACACATAGCATGTACATAGCAAAAATTACCCCCCAAAATACATTCTGCTACTCATCCCAAATATGGCAATACCACATGTGTGAGACTTTTACACAGCCTGGCCACATAGAGCGGTCCAACATGCAGGGAGCACCGTCAGGCATTCTAGGAGTAGAAATTTCACATCTAATTTCCTAATGACCTATTACATTTTTGAAGGTCCTGGAGCACCAGGACAATGGAATTACCCACAAAATGACCCCATTTTGGAAAGCAAACACCCCAACGTATATTCTACGTGGCATTATGAGTCTTTTGAATGGTTCATTTTTTTCCACAAGTCTTTGAAAAATGTGGAAAGAAAATGAAAACACTTTTATTTTTACACAAAGAGGTCAATTTATAAGATATTTCTAACACATAGCATGTAGATAGTAAAAATTAACCCCAAAATTTAAATTCTGCTACTCGTCCCGAGTATGGCAATACCACATGTGTGAGACTTTTACACAGCCTGGCCACAGAGAGGCCCAACATGCAGAGAGCACCGTCAGGCATTCTAGGAGCATAAATTACACATAAAATTTCATTCATACCTATCACACTTTTGAAGGCCCTGGACCACCAGGACAGTGGAATTACCCACAAAATGACCCCATTTTGGAAAGCAAACACCCGAGGTATATTCTATGAAGCATGGGCTGCAGATAGGTACTCGGGTACTCTGATGGGCTGCAGATAGGTACTCAGGTATTCTGATTGGCTGCAGATAGGTACTCAGGTACTTTGATGGGTTGGTGACAGGTAATCGGGTACTCTGATGGGCTGGTGACAGGTACTCGGGTATTCTAAAGGGTTGGTGACAGGCACTGTCCTGGTGGTTCAGGGCCTTCAAAAGTGTGATAGGTATGAATGAAATTTTATGTGTAATTTATGCTCCTAGAACGCCTGACAGTGCTCTCTGCATGTTAGGCCTCTCTATGTGGCCAGGCTGTGTAAAAGTCTCACACATGTGGTATTGCCATACTCGGGACGAGTAGCAGAATATATTTTGGGGGTTAATTTTTGCTATGTACACACTATGTGTTAGAAATATCTTATACATTGACCACTTTGTATAAAAATAAAAGTGTTTTCATTTTCTTTCCACGTTTTTCGAAGACTTGTGTAAAAAAATGAACCACTCATAATGCCTCATAGAATTGTGTACCTTGATGGGTTGGCGACAGGTACTTTGGTACTCTGATGGGCTGGTGACAGGTACTTGGATGGGTTGGTGACAGGTACTCGAGTACTTTGATGGGCAGGTGACAGGTACTCATGTACTCTGATGGGTTGGTGACAGGTACTCGGGTACTCTGATGGGCAGGTGACAGGTACTCAGGTACTCTGATGGGCAGGTGACATGTACTCTGATGGGCTGTGATAGGTACTTTGATGGGGTGGTGACAGGTCCTTTTTATTACTGGGGGGAGATCAGTGTGTTTGGTTTATACTGTAAGCGGTAACAAGCTGTTACCACAATCTCCTTCTCACACACGATCGGTGTGTGAGAGGGAGAACCCGGCAACAGCTTGTTACCGCTGTTTGTTTACATCATGTGACCAGCTGTGCGTGCACGTGGATCTCAGTAGTGACCGGCTGTGATTGGACACAGCCGGTCACGTGGTAAAGAGCCAATTTCATTGCCTCTTTACCCTGATCGGGGAGGGGCTATGTCCCAAGGGACATGCCCAATCATCGCGCTGGGGCCCCCACAGTAGTGGCGAGAAGTGGTGGACATCATATGACGCCTGCCCGGATCGACGGAGGGTCCCTGCTGACGTAATTTTACAATAACTCGGTAGGGTAGTTAAAATCCAGGAATACACTGTCTCGCCCACCCTACTCTGCACATACATGCTCAGTTGCTCTCCATTTTTAGGCACTGCTGAGTTTGTAGAGGCCGATCTGCTCACAGCCTTGAAGTAGAATTAAACCCTCATATCCTTTACAGTCAAGGAAGCGGCTTCTGTTTGATCTGCAACTGCCATGGTGCTGCATATGTGATTGGTTATGAAACCAGCCATTTAATGGTTTGACAGTTTGGTTGAGGACCCAAGCAAATGTGAGTTAGCAATCCCAGATTCCTGGGAATGCAACTATTTTTTGTAACCGTTAAATTGATGGGTTTAGTTACGCTTTATGGTTTACTGCTGTTCTGGGCTTCAGCAAAATGTCAGCCTCTGGCAAGAAGAAACAGGAGCAATGCTGGAGGCAATTTACAGCACACACTAATTTTGGTTGCATAATTATTAAAGTGGAATGTATGTTCCTTGCTAAACATTATTTTTTATCAAGTTGTTACGAGTAAAGCTCTGCTTTAACAAGATTAGGGCCTGTTTACTAGGAGTGTTGAAAATAATTGTTGAATCGCTGCATCACAATGCAGCCTTGAACGATTCGGCATCGTGATTGCACGAATGACGTCATTCTGGCGCACCCTGCCTCTCTTGGGAGAGCCCTGCCAGAGTTCTCTTAAGTTAAAAAAAAATTCACGGCCAACCCCTCTGTTTCATGGATCCGTCCTACACTGTAAGTGTTAATGTAAACCAATGCCTGTAAATACCTTACTATCTCCGATCTTTCATGGCTGGTCACGTGACCTTCGGCCGCTCTCCTCTTTCGACTGTAGCCATTAGATGGGGGAGGAGAGCGGCCGGAGGTCATGTGGCCGGCCATAAAAGATTGGAGATGATCAGGTATTTACAGGCATCGGTTTACATTAACCCTGACATGGTGTAAAATGCATCCATGAAACAGAGGGACTGGCAGTGATTCTTTACTTTAGAGTATGCCAGCAGGGCTGTCCCAGGAGACTGGGGGTCTCCTGGGAGTGCAGGGGTGCTGTGTAATGTAAAGGGGGCTGTGCCTTTACTGTTCTAAATAAATACTGTTGTCTGCTGTGTTCAGACTTTGCTACATGCAGAGAGTGTCCTTCTTTGTTTTAAGAGCAGATAAAATTAAAACATGGAGTTCTTCTGACTGCTTAAATTTTTTTATGAAAACCATGGGCAGTAATCGTGATGCATTGCGGAATCAAATCAAATCAAAACGTTGACAGGATAATTGTAATCAGATCAAATCATGAGGCCAGTGAAGATGCGCACCTGCACTGTTCACACCCAAGCATTTTTTTCCAGAGTTTTACATTTAACCACTTGCCGACCACCTTGCGTAGAAAGACGATGGCAATCCACACAGCCGCAGTTACGGGTGGGCTTGCGCCGCTGGTGGCACACTCTCGTGCCACCTGCACTCTGAGTGAGTGTGCCCACGGGTTAGGTGGACTCGATGTCCGCCGGCGACGCGCAATCGCATTCTAGAGAGTAAGAACAGGGAACTGCTGATGTAATCACGACGATTCCCCGTTCTGACAGGCGGCATTACAGAGATCTACTGATCCCTGTGATTGGGATCAGTTAGATCTCCTGCCAGCCCAGACCCCATACAGTTAGAACACGCCTAGGGAACACATTAACCCTTTGATTGCCCCTACAGGCTAACCCCCTTGGCTGCCTGCCAGTGACATTTATACAGTAATCAGCGGCTTTTTTGTAGCTCTGATCAGTGTATAAATGCCAATTGTCCCAAAAAAGTGTCAAAGATGTCCGACATGTCCGCAGCAATATCGGAGTCCAGATAAAAATGGTTTAAAAAATTAAATAAATAAAAAAGCCATAAATTAATTCTCATGATTTGTAAACACGGCAACTTTTGCGCAAACCAATCAATATATATTTTTTTGGATATTATAGCAAAAAGTAAAAAATATAGTAATAATAAAAAACGCAGAGGTGATCAAATACCACCAAAATAAAGCTCTATTTGTGAGAAAAAAGAACGTCAATTTCGTTTGGGTACAACGTCGCACCACCGTGCAATTGTCAGTCAAAGCGAGGCAGTGCCGAAACGCAAAAAGTGCTCTGGTCAGGAAGGGGGTAAATCCTTCCGGGGCTGAAGTGGTTAAATAAAATGAAACTTTTAAAAATGCATTTCAGTGTGTGTGACGTGTGTTATGACAGGCATTGACATTTAATAGAAAGTACACTGCATAAGGAGCATTTTCAACCATTGGTGGGTAGCCTTAAAAATCCTGACCCGAATGTCGTTTTGTGTTATCTAAAAGACACACGAAAATTATCCGAAGGGACAAACACAAAAAATGTATAACTGTCATTTAATCAGTACAGTTTTCAATGCAATACATTACATCACTTCCAATTTTTTTTTTCTGTTGTACAAGAATTTTCGTACTTTAGTAACCTCTTCATTTTTGATATAGAGATTAGCATAGAAAAAAAAAAAACACGATCATTCGTCCAATAATCTAATTGTATTAGGCTTTACTTGTGTCAAAAAATCAGAGTTCATTTTTCACTAACCTGATTTTATTAAAGTGAAAACAAACGACTGGTAGAGATTATTGCAGTTCTCTAGTCTTCATTGTTCTTAGCATTACTCATTTACTACATTACTCTTTTAATCATATGGTGTCTGAGAATAAATGACTAATATTAATGCACTGTACAGTTATTCAGACACAATACCTTTATATGGAGAACTCCAACCCTTCTAATGACTATCTACATATGCACCTCCATATCTGTCCATCAACGTACGAAGACACTGGCCACAATTGGGGACAAATCTCCTAGAAAAGACAGCCTTTCCACTGTAGCACAGGGACTGACTGCTGCATCTCAAGCAACCCACCATCCTGGAGAGACGTGAGTATTTCTGCACGTTCTGTAAGGGCACAAAGAAAACAACTGTTCTCTATGTGCCCTGTTCACACCACAACACTGAGATCATGTGTGGATTTTTTCTGCGCAGGAATCTGCAATGTGTAAAAAATTCACTGGCACTAAAAACTGATGTAATCTGATGTCTCTGCAGGTGAAATCGTGTCAGTTTTTCTGCATATATGGCGTGAACAAAGCCTACTAGTGCTTTCCCTCTTCAAGAGAAAAAAATAGCACTCTCAAGTGTGCCCACCATTGTTTCCATATTTACAAAACCGTCAGAACTGACCCAAACATGAAAATGTCAGTTTCTTTGCACACATAATGAGAAAACAGTTCACTCTTCACTACAAAAAATATGAATTATAGACTCTTGGATGGATGACCTACAATTCATTCAAAAAAAAGACAAAACCGGTCTTCAATGCGCACTCAAATTCACAAAAAAGTAGCTGTAACAGTGCCCAGAAATAGACACTTGACAGAAGTTTATTTAATCTAAATTGGATTTGCAGCTCATTCATTAACAGCCAGGTACTATTTGTCCTGCTTGGATCAGTTTCATAAACTGGTGTGTCTGTATGTTAATGTGCCCAAACAAATTAATGGCCTTCATTTAGTAACCGCAATTTTAGTCGTTAAACAATACAACATACAGAAGACACCTTGGGCTATTATAAAAGTTGGATGGCAGAATTCAAAACTGAATTATCCAATTGTTTCTTCTTAAGCTCCGTAGAACCAGGCCAAATGCCATCTGACATTGGCCAGTTTAATAAAAACCGGCCGACATTCTGCCCATGTGTATGCCAGGCAGTCCGACAGAAGCTGGCCATTTGGCTGGCTTCTGTTGGACGTGCATACTGGAAAACCAGCATCCGACCGACAATGGCAGAGAGCGCTGACCAGAGTGTTCTGGCAAGGGAGCCCTCCCACTGTCAGAACACAACAGCTCAGCGGGGGGAGATCGCTGTACGAATTTCAGATCGTTAGTACGGAGCTGACAGTTTTTTTTTTTCATTCAACCCAAAAAGAATGAATGGTTTGTACAATTGTAAAGTCTCTTTCCTCCTCAAAAAAAAAAGCATGTTGCAATTCTCAATAATGCAAAATAAAGAAAATAAAATAAAAAAAACCTACAAAACGACAGAGACAGATCCCTTGCATTATCCCATAAATCAGGGATATGCAATTAGCGGACCTCCAGCTGTTGCAGAACTACCAGTCCCATGAGGCATGGCAAGACTCTGACAGCCACAAGCATGACACCCAGAGGCAGAGGCATAATGGGACTTGTAGTTTTGCAACAGCTGGAGGTCCGCTAATTGCTTATCCCTGCCATAAATATGTAAAAACCTCACTGAATGACATTTGGATTGCAAAAGCACAGTCTATCATACTACTATGTTTTGGGAGACAGGGACAGAGTACTGTCACCCTATAATAGTAACCGCCGGCATAAGGCATAGATGCATCTATGGTTGGACATCTACCCCTATCCATAGATAACTGCTGGGTGTGTGGATGCATTTGAACAGCGACTGCTCCCCTCAGTCTATCATTTCTTTGTACAGACTGAGTGGCCATAGCTGTTCATGTTACATGTGTGTGACATACTGTCACAGGTGCAGTACAGCGTCATCATACAACTGTTGTGGTGGTGATCAGGGACATTGACTGGTGGAAGTATGAAGAAAAAAAAAAAAAGTGTAATTTTTTTTTTTTACATTTTTCATGATTTTTTTTTTTTGCTCTGTGACCAGAGCAATATAATGTTAGCAAAGTAAAATTGTACTACTCTGGGGTAGTGATCATTATATTTTTTTACACATTATGTTTGCTTACAGCAGTGCATTACATTGCTATAAGCAAGCATTTTACTGAATGAAACTGATTTTGTTTTGATTAGCGGTGATTGGCCAAAGCTAATCACATGGTACAGATGGGCTGTGATTGGCCCCATGTATCAAGTGATCACACTGACCAATCACACCTAGCAACACAATGCACACACTGGATGGCTTGAAAGGAAGCCATCCATTGTGTGCAACTGTCATGTGACCTGCTGTGATTCATCACGGCGGTCGCATGGTACTGGCAGCGAGCAGGTACTCTGATCGGTCCATGGGACACGGCCGCTGACCGATCGTGCCACTACATGGCCCTGCGAATGGCGCATCCTGAAAGGATGTTGTAGGACGTCCAGTCAGGATGGGAAAGCACCAGCCCAGCTGTCAATCTACTATTGGCTAGGCTGTAACTGGTTAAGGATTTCAAAAAACAGTTACATTCCTGGAATGCTGGGAATACCAACTGTTACATTTGCTTGTGTCCTCAACCAAACTGTCAAACCCTCAAATGGCTGGTATCATAACTGATCACAAGTGCAGCACTATGGCAGTTGCAGATCAAACAGAAGCAGCTTCCTTGTCTGTAAAGGATAGGAGGGTTTAATTCCACTTTAAGGCTGTCAGCAGATCGGCCTCTACAAATGCAGCAGTGCCTAAAAATGGGGAGCAACTGAGCATGTGCAGAGCAGGGTGAGAGTGTATTCCTGGATTTTAAACAGTATAGACAATTATTTGTAATGTTTTACATAGCTATACCTGCAAAAGGGGCGAGCCTGAAGTAATCTAGGAAGACTTAATTTTCTGACTAAAGTTCCAATTTAAAGTGGATGTAAACCCTCTACTATACCCAGTGAAGTGAACAGCCTCAGATGATACACAGGGATGAAACAAATCTCCCTACGTAATTTTTACATGTATATCTGCTGTCTTCAGCTTTATCCATTCTTTAGAGAGTTTCAAATGATGTTAGAGATTTTCTCTTCCTGTACAGCACTGAGTGTGAAGTCTGGGCACACAGCCAATACAGCTGGTTGGAGGAAAGGCACCCCCCCCCCCCCCACACACACACACACACACACACACACATAGGCAGAGACTCTCAGAGCTGTTCTGTGAATAGTTTAGCTGTCTGCTAATCTATTTATAGCAACCTCCCTCACACAAATTTCAGGCTGGCTTTATCTCATGTGTTGGAGAACTTGTCAGAAGGTATCATGCTGATAAGAGGAGAACAGAACAGAAGAAATCCAGGGGACTTAGTGCTTTGAAGAGAGATAAGAAAACACTGCAGATATATGTGCCCAGCTCAAATTTCATGAATCAGGTTTACATCCACTTTAAGAAATAAGGTAATCCTATATTTAGATTTTCATTCAGAACACAATGCATTTTAAAATCACTTACACATGAAATAAAATCTAATTTCATCTCAGCCTGGATGACCATGAAAGAACTCATAGAGTAGAATATTCCTATGTTAAAATGTCCCCTTTTTTGGTTTGGAGAATCCTCAAGAGGAACAGAAGAAGTGAACACTTCACAAACAATATCCATTTAAGGATTTATGTTGACCACTTCAGATCCGCGCTATAGCCAAATGACAGCTACAGCGCAGATCTACTTTGCCGGGGAGCAGTCAATTGACGTCTGCCCCTTTGCGCTCTCCCCGCGTGCCCTCACGGCCTCCCGCGGTGCGCTCTTGCATCCGCCACATGCTGCGTGAGCGTGCCCGCAGGTCGGGTGGACTCGATGTTTGCTGGCGATTCACAATCGCCCAACAGAGAGGCAGAACGGGGAACCGCCAATGTAAATTTGGAGGTTCCCCGTTCTGTCAGGGGACATAACAGAGATCTATTGATCCCTGTACTCAGAATCAGTTAGATCTGTTATGTCCCTGTCAGCCCCCATACAGTTAGAACACACACAGGGAACACATTTAACCCCTTGATTGCCCCCGCACGTTAACCCCTTCCCTGCCAGTGACATTTATACAGTAATCAGTGGCTATTTTTAGCTCTGATCGCTGTATAAATCTCATTGCTCCCAAAAAAGTGTCAAAAGTGTCCGACATGTCCACCGCAATATCGCAATCCGGATAAAAATCACAGATTGCCGTCATTATTAGTAAAAAAAAATTAAAAAATAATAATAAAAATGCCATAAACCCATTACCATAGTTTGTAGACGTGATAACTTTTGCGCAACCCAATCAATATACGCTTATTGGGATTTTTTTTTACCAAAAATATGAGGAAGAATACATATTGGCCTAAACTGAGAAATAAATTAGTTTTTTTATATATATATATATTTTTTTGGATATTTATTATAGCAAAAAGTAAAAAACATTGTTCTTTGTCAAAATTGTCGCTCTTTTTTGGTTTATAGTGCAAAAAATAAAAACTGCAGAGGTGATCAAATACCAAAAGAAAGCTCTATCTGTGGGATAAAAACTTTGTTTGGGTGCACAACTGCGCAATTGTAATTCAAAGCTGAAAGTTGAAAATTGGTCTGGGAAGGAGGGGAGTTTAAGTGTCCAGTAAGCAAGTGGTTAATAAGCAATTTGTAATTCAAACAGTGACTTGGCCAAATCCTCTCTAGGTTTTATCAGGTTTTCCAGCGTATTGAAAGTATTGGCCCTGACATGTCAACATCAGCTGGCTGATTTTCGTGATCTATGGAAATAAAGTCCACCTGTCCAAATTGTTTACTGCAAAAGGCCATTGCAAAGTTAACAAAAAAAAAAAAATAGTAGCTTTACACAAACAACAAAAAAACTAAATTCTCAAACTTATTTCTCTACAATTATTAGAAAATGCACAGCTAGTCTGTAAAATACATCTGCTAGACCCAGGGTTTGGTGAAAGTCCATCTCTGAGAAAAGCGCTCTTCCCTCTCACCCATCAATCGTAAGAAAAAATAAATAAAAATCTGAGCTCCTTTCTATTCCCCTAACTCCTCCATGCACACTACTTCAGGCAACGATCAATGATCCAGTACTCTCTCTGATGATGTCCTATTGGATGAAACCGGTCAGGCAGTCCCACTGAACGCAGGCATTGTTCTACACGGAGATCTCCAGGATTTTTAAAGCTTCTGCTCGTTTATCTACTTTGTAAGTGCAACACAGGACGTTTTTTGACTGTTTTTCAGCAGCTGTTTTCAGCTGCAGATGTTTTTTTCTACAGTCAATAAACCCCCCCATCATGTTATCCTATGTGTTCATGCACGCACAGGCTGTCATCAGCTGTTTTTAGCAGTGACGTTTTTGAGCTGTAAATAAAACCCAAGAGCTGAGGGTTTTTTTTTGACGTATCACTGCCTGGCTGATAAGGTAATTTCTAATTGGCCGTACAGTGATGGGTATAGCTTGGTGATGTCACAAAAAGGCAACTGGCCAGTGCCAGGCACAGATGGTAGTGCTGGATCATTAAGAAAGTCCTCATGTGGCGCTTAGGTGTATATCAGCACAGTCTTATCATGGGAAAAAGGACAGAACCCCCCCCCCCCCCCCCCCCACCAGCTTCAGTGCAAAAGATGAAAGCACACTGCACCACTGTGGCACTAAAATCTTCTTACCAGATGGAAAGTAAAGGTAGGCATGTATGTTACATCGTGTTAGCTTCCATGATGTCCAGTGAGCAACCACATAAGGGGACACCAGAGAATGGTATTTACTTCGACCAGCATATGATAAGCCAGACCTTCCTGTAGTCAGCCACAGCGCTGTCTTTCTCACTCAGACAGATGGCATATAATGAAAACAATAGTGTGTATACATAGTGAAGCCCGCACAGTAAAGTTCAAAGATTTATATAAGGCTTCAGCACAACAGCCCAAAAACGTCAGTAGCTTATCAGGGATGTTTTCAGCTTTTACCAGCGTTATATTACTGCCATTTTTTTGCGTTTTTAAAGGGCCAGCGTTTTTTTTTTTCCAATTGATCTAAAACATCCAAAAATGTTGGGGATTGACGTTTTTGAGCGTTTGAATGTTTGTACAGCTGATAAAAGTCTCTCAGAACCCTCTGGTCTTGGAGTTTTTTTACAGCTCAAAAACATCACTGCTAAAAACAGTTGATAACAGCCTATGTGTGCATGAACACATAGGATAACATGATGGAGGGTTTATTGACTGCAGAAAAAAAACATCTGCAGCTAAAAACATCTGCTGTAAAACAGTCAAAAAACATCCTGTGTGCATGAGGCCTTACAGAAAATCTTTAAGGTGAACTCTTACACTGGATCCCCTCCATCCCCCCCCGGTCCCGCTGACTTGGAGTCCCTCGATCACCCGCTTTGACACATCGTATAGCCACTTTATTGGTCTAAGGATTTGAAATCCCCAAGGCTTTCTCTCCTCTTCTCCAGTGCTGACAGGACACGCTACGTGGGGTCTGATTAGTCGGCGCCGACCAATTTGAATGCCTACTATACGTACCTTTACAAGGTTCATTTAGATTAAGCCGAGCAAACTTCTAATCGCCGGACAGGTAAATCGGCTATCCAATGTGTTAGAGCGAATGACTGCCGAACTCCAGGTCAGCGGGACCAGGGAGGATAGGGAGGGAATCCAGTGTAAGTTCACCTTGCAGATTTTTCTGTAAAGCTGAACTTGCAATTTAGGCCCCTTTCAAACATGCTGCCCGATCAGGTTCGCCTGTCAGCTTTTCAGGCAGACCTGATTGGACACTCTATTTACCTCTATGGAGCAAAAGGATGTCTGCTGACATCCGCCACTATTCGGTCCGGTCCGCCAAATCCAGACGGATGGCAGATCGGATCAGACTAAATGAAAACAGACAGGTGGTCTGGTTTCATCCGATCTCCCCATAGAGTAAAGGGGGGCTCTCACAGGTCCATCTACGCACAGTGAGCTGAGACGGACCTGTCATCCGCCTGCTCAGCGGAGATCAACAGATCGATCCCTGCTGAGCAAGTCCGTCAAAACAAACGCGCCCTGTGTGAAAGGACCCTTAAGTTAGTACAGTAGTTGTGGATTCACAGCTTATACAGAAGGAACTTTAACATGGTTGTTACTAAATATTGTTCTTTTTAATGATCACTGTTCATAGTTACATAGTTAGTCAGGTTGAAAAAGTCCATCTAGTTCAACCAAAAAAAAAAAAAATGATATATAACCAAACAATCCCATATACAATCATTCACCCACAGTTGATCCAGAGGAAGGCAAAAAACCCCAGCAAAGCATGGATCCAATTTGCTATAACGGGGGAAAAAATTCCTTCCTGATCCCCCAAGAGGCAATCGGATTCACCCTGGATCAACTTTACCTAAAAATGTTAGTACCCAGTTATATTATTTACATAAAGGAAAGAATCCAGGCCTTTTCTAAAGCAATCAACCGTGCTGGCCAATACCACCTCTGGGGGGAGTCTATTCCACATTTTCACAGCTCCTACTGTGAAGAAACCTTTCTGTATTTGTAGATGAAATCTTTTTTCCTCTGTTCATTTGACTCTACAGAGAATTTAGTTATAGCTTAGGCCTCTCGCATTTGCTATTGGCTGCTAGGTGCTACTAAACTAAAAAGAAAAGTAGTTTGGGATTGGCTACCTCCATAGACTTTCTGCAGTCCTCTGTAAATGAACGTTCTCAGGGTCTTGAAAATCATTTGATCTATCATTAATTTGTATCATAGGTGAGCAACGATGCCTGGTCTGCCTTATTTACCCATTATGGGCAGCCATCATCCACCCAAAACAATCCCAGCAGAGATTTACATAGAGGAGACTGACAACTGGCTGCAGGAAGGTTTGGTTTACTATAGTGTATATTTACTGCCTTCAGATATGTGTGAAATAAAAATACAATTATGGAAGCAAAACTATAATATTATACCTAATCAGGATTACTCAGCCAAGCAAAATGCTTTTCAGGAGCACAGTGCTCAATGTTCGTGTTTGAGAAGTTGGATTGTGCGTGCAGATCTATCCCCCTTCTGGAGGTCTGAAGGGGACTTAATACAATTCACTCATCAGAATGACATAATAGAGGAATATGAGATATATATGTACCTACCTTGATACATGGTACTGAGCCACTATACCAGTCCAGTCCGGAACACCTAAAACAAATCTGTCAAATCTTCATTGCAGTCTTTGTGTCTGTCTTTCAACTCAGATGTCGTCCACATTGATTCGCACTATTGAGCTCCTACAAAAAAAAAAGTAGGACATGCTTAACCTTGCCCCTAAAATGTAAATCTAACACTCAACCAAACTGTGAAAAGAAACTTTTATCCAGACCAAAACACTTAGCCTACCACTAGAAGAATCATATAATTTAACCCAACCTGTACCCCTTAACTCCATCTTTTGAAACCCAGATTCACATAAAAAAAAAACCAGTGTGCAGCAGCCCCCCTCAGCCCCCAAATAATTACTGGAGCCCCATCTCGATCCAGAGATGTTGCAAGAGCGCTTCGGCTGTCCGGGACTCTCCCTCCTCATTGGCTGAGACAGAAGCAGGCACCATTGGCTCCCACTGCCGTCAATCAAAGTCAGTGAGCCATTGAGGAGAGAAAGGGGGCAGGGTTGAGCCTCAACTCCATGTCTAAATGGACACACAGAGCAGCGGCTCAGCTCGGGTACCCTCATAGCAAGCCGATTGCTATGGAGGCACCAGGAGCACTGGCGAGGGACGCAAGACGAGGAGGATCTGGGCTGCTCTATGCAAAACCACTGCACAGAGCAGGCAAGTATAACATGTTTTTTTTTTTTAAATAACAAACAAGACTAACATCACTTTAAGCACACTCCTGTATGGCCTAATTCATTTTACAAAATGTAATGTATTTTATGTATACAAGCTTTGCTTTGAACACAGAGAATGCTTGAGAAACCAAAGCCATGATAACCTAACATGTAATTAACAGAGAAGTGGAATCTGTGGGAGCTGTGTACATGATCTGATCTCTCCAGCTGTTCAGCTGTATTGACAACTGTACCATTATCTAACCCTGAGCGTTTCTGCTTGGAGCTCACCATTTGCTGGCTTGGAAGAGTTAATTTGATTAAAGCAGGTTAAAAGAAATGTACAAAGAACTGACCATAAATTAAGTATAGGCAGTCCCAGAATTACAAACATTTGACTTGCATACAACCTGTACTTAACCCTTTCATGCTTAAGCCTTTTTCTGACAATTGTTGTTTACAAGTGAAAATTTATATTTTTTGCTAGAAAATTACTTAGAACCCCTAAACATTATATATACAATATCTCACAAAAATGAGTACACTCCTCACATTTTTGTAAATATTTTATTCTATCTTTTCATGCGACAACACTGAAGAAACGACACTTTGCTACAATGTAAAGTAGTGAGTGTACAGCTTGTATAACAGTGTAAATTTGCTGTCCCCTCAAAATAACTCAACACACCGCCATTAATGTCTAAACCACTGGCAACAAAAGTGAGTACACCCCTAAGTGAAAATGTCCAAATTGGGCCAAATTAGCCATTTTCCCTCCCCAGTGTCATGTGGCTTGTTAGCGTTACAAGGTCTCAAGTGTGAACGGGAGCAAGTGTGTTAAACATGGTGTTATCACTCTCTCATACTGGTCACTGGACATTCAACTTGGCACCTCATGGCAAAGAAATCTCTGAGGATCTGAAAAAAGAATTGTTGCTCTAAATAAAGATGGCCTGGGCTATAAGATTGCCAAGACCCTGAAACTGAGCTGAAGCACGGTGGCCAAGACCATACAGCGGTTTAAGAGGACAGGTTCCATTCAGAACAGGCCTCGCCATAGTCGACCAAAGAAGTTGAGTGCACATGCTCAGCATCATATTCAGAGGTTGTCTTTGGGAAATAGACGTATGAGTGCTGCCAGCATTGCGGGTCAGCCTGTCAGTGCTCAGACCATACCCCGCACACTGCATCAAATTGGTCTGCATGGCTGTCATCCCAGAAGGAAGCCTCTTCTAAAGATGATGCACAAGAAAGCCTGCAAACAGTTTCCTGAAGATAAGCAGACAAAGGACATGGATTACTGGAACCATGTCCTGTGGTCTGATGAGACCAAGATAAACGTATTTGGTTCAGATGGTGTCAAGCATGTGTGGCGGCAACCAGGTGAGGAGTACAAAGAGAAATGTGTCTTGTCTACAGTCAAGCATGGTGGTGGGAGTGTCATGGTCTGGGGCTGCATGAGTGCTGCCGGCACTGGGGAGCTACAGTTCATTGAGGGAACCATGAATGTCAACATGTACTGCGACATACTGAAGCAGAGCACGATCCCCTCCCTTCAGAGACTGGGCCGCAGCGCAGTATTCCAACATGATAACGACCCCAAACACACCTCCAAGATGACCACTGCCTTGCTAAAGAAGCTGAGGGTAAAGGTGATGGACTGGCCAAGCATGTTTCCAGATCTAAACCCTATTGAGCATCTGTGGGGCATCCTCAAACAGAAGGTGGAGGAGCGCAAGGTCTCTAACATCCACCAGCTCTGTGATGTCGCCATGGGGGAGTGGAAGAGGACTCCACTGGCATCCTGTGAAGCTCTGGTGAACTCCATGCCCAAGAGGGTTTAAGGCAGTGCTGGAAAATAATGGTGGCCACACAAAATATTGACACCTTGGTATTTGCGTAGTGGTCTTTCAAATGCAATTTTATGGGAAAAAAGATTGTCAAGCTTTGAAATTGCGCACACTCATGGAATGGAGACAAACTACGGTACTTAAAAATCTCCATAGACGACGCTTTAAACATTTCTACAGGTTACCAGTTTAGAGGTACAGAGGAGGTCTTGTGCAAGAATTATTGCTCTCGCTCTAGTGATTACGGCGATACCTCACATGTGTGGTCTGAACACCGTTTACATTTGCAGGCGCGACCAACACACATGTCCGCATCTGCGCGCAAGCGCTTTAAATTTTTTTTTTATTATTATTATATTTTATTTTTTTATTTTTAGACTGTCTTTTAAATAACAAATTTATGATCATTTTTATTGCTGTCACAAGGAAAGTAAACATCCCTTGTGACAATAATAGGCGGTGACAGGTACTCTTCATTCGGGTATCGGGCTAGCCAGCGGATGTGTTGGCTGGTCGATCGGGCTTCCCGGTGGGATGGGAGCGTCCCTCCCGCTCCTTGGGATAACAGTCGAGCGTTTTTTAGCCACATCAGTTGTTATCCCAAGAAAGCCGACTGCCAACTCTAAAAAAAACGGGGTGATGTGTGCAGCTGCATGCATCACCGCAGTACAACCCCTTCAAATCAAGGTTGCATATTTGCATACGGTCAGCGTTAAAGGGTTAAGAGCGGAGGCAGCATGGCGCCATGCTCATCCCGGAAACTGTCAGGTGGCCATCTTGCTGCTCACCGCATGTTGTCACCTACTGTCCGGTGGGCCTGTCAGCAATCCCACCTCACTGCATGGCCAGTTAATCTTTCCCTATGCTACCTAAAACTTAAAAATAACTGCTTGGCTGGAGTTACACTTAAAAAAACATACCTGTTCCAACTTGCATACAAATTCAACTTAAGAACAAACCTAGCGAACCTACAGATCTTGTTCGTAACCCAGGGACAGCATAAAATGATATAGTCTTTATAATCAAGCACTACATTAATGTTGATTTAAAAAAAAAACAATAAAAATAATGATCTTTTTTAGAAAAATCTAGCATTACAGGAGACGTAAATCTAAAAGTATTGTACAGTATTAATCAAACAGGGTCTAACTATGCCACCCAAAAGTGTGTGTGTGGGGGGGGCCTAGTCCCGCTGTCTTTGTTAACGCACGATTGCCCCCATGGGAAGAGGTTTCAAGTGGGGGCATTGGACAGATAGGAGGAGCCAGAAACAACGCTGGGGGACCCAAGATGAGGAGGTTCGGGGTCGCTCTGTGCACAGAGCAGGTAAGAATAGTGATGATTGTTTTTTAATTTCCTTAACAATCGCTTTAAGTCAATGGCTTAAAGTAAAACTATAGGCAAAACTTTTTTCCTCCCATTTTGAATAGAGTAAGGGAGGGTTTTTTCTTTGCCATCTGTGTCCCTTTGGGGAGATTTACTTTTATTATCTGTCCCATAGACAAAACAGGAAATTAGGGTCCTTTCACACGGGTGGTCTGCCCAGTGGACTCCGGTTTGCTCAGTGGGGGAACGCTTCGCTGATCCCCGCTGAGCAGGCGGATGACAGGTCTGTGTCCACTCACTGTGCTGAGACGGAACCTGTCAGAGCCCCGCTCTTCTCTATGGGGAGATCGGATGCAAACGGACCGCCTGTCAGTTTTCATCTGATCCACCAGACGGACAGGATTGGATAGCAGCGGGTGTCAGTGGACATATCACCACTAACATCCGCCGCTCCAAGGTCATTGGAGGCTCCGATCAGGTCCGCCTGAAAAACTGACAGGTTGACCTTATCGGCAAGCCCGTGTGAAAGGGGCCTTACAGGAAAACCCTCCAAAATAAGAAAATCTCTTGTGGCCCCCAAAGTCACCAGAACTAGTGTCCCCATGGAAAGATTTCCCCTCTATTACTGTTCTGGAGACAACCCAAAACTTGGGATTTTCTTTTTACTTTTAATAATGATAAATAGGACAAATAGAGATGGTGAATCTCTCTAAGTCCCCTTTCACACAGGAGATCCGATCAGATCCACCTGTCAGTTTTTCCAGGCGGACCTGATCGAACCCTTCAGTCTCTTCTATGGAGCAGCGGATGTCAGCATGGACACATGTTTGACCTGAGTTACAGCAGCCGTCCTGTCTGAGTTGTATCAGTACCAGAGTATATAATTTACAATTTTCATTAAATTATTTTTTCACCATTTTAGTTATGTAGTGTTTATTGTGGTATCAATAAGTGCACTTATTTACACTTTTCAGATCCAAGGGCAGGCGCTAAGTTTTGTATTATCAACATGTCTGCTGACACCGCCGCATCCGATCCGATCCTGTCTGCCAAAAACAGTTGAATGAGGGACCTATTCCCCATCCATCTGGCAGATTGGATGGCAAGGGATAGGTAGTAAGTTTTCATCGGAATGTCCTATAGAGGAGGGCGGGCTGTGTTCGCGTCTGCTCTGTGCAGCGGACACGGACCTGTCATCTGCCTGCTCAGTGGGGATCAGCGGAGAGATCCCCTGCTGAGCAAACGGATCCCACTCCACAGAGGCGCCCCAGTGAAAGGGCCTAACAGGGGCAGAGGTATTCTAACCCATCTTCACTCATCCAACTAAAAAACAGTTTTGCCTTAGTTGGACAAGTGCATATATTAACCACTTCCTTACTGGGCACTTAAACCCCCCTCCTGCCCAGACCAATTTTCAGTTTTCAGCGCTGTCGCTCTTTGAATGACAATTGCGCGGTCGTGCAACGTTTTACCCAAACAAAATTTGCGTCCTTTTTTCCCCACAAATAGAGATTTCTTTTGGTGGTATTTGATCCCCTCTGCGTCATTTCTGATCGCCACTATAAACAAAAAAAGAGCGACAATTTTGAAAAAAAACAATATTTTTTACTTTTTGCTATAATAAATATCCAAAAATAAAATATAAAAAAAAAATGTATTCATCAGTTTTGGCCGATATATATTCTTCTACATATTTTTGTTAAAAAAAGAAAAAAATCGCAATCAGCGTTTATTGATTGGGTTGCGCAAAAGTTATAGCGCCTACAAACTATGGACATTGATTTATGGCGTTTTAATTTTTTTTTTTTTTTTTTTACTGGTAATGGCGGCGATCTGTGATTTTTATCGGTACTGCAATATCGGGGCGGACATGTCGGACGTTTTTGACACTTTTTTGGGACCAATGACATTTATACAGCGATCAGAAATTTAAATGTCCACTGATTACTGTGTAAATGTCATTGGCAGTGAAGGGGTTAACCTGCAGGGGGCAGTGAAGGGGTTAACTATGTTCCCTGGGTGTGTTCTAACTGTGGGGGGGGCGGGGTTGACAGGGGCATGACAGATCTAACTGATCCCAGTGACAGGGATCAGTAGATCTGGCATGCCCCCCTCACAGAACGGGGAACCGCCGTGTTTACTTCAGGGGTTCCCTGTTCCTCCTCTCTGTAAGGAGATCGCGGGTCTCCGGCGGACATCGGGTCCACCCGACCCACGGGCACGCTCCCGCAGCGTGCGGCGGCACGTGCTCGCGCACGCAGGAGCGCGCCCAGCACGAGCCAAATGGGAGGACGTCTATTGACGTCCTCCCGGCATTTTAGAGCCGCGCTGTAGCCGTTATTTGGCTATGGCGCGAATGGCAGGTGGTTAAAAAAAGTTAGATGGTTGGTATACCAGCCAGGCAACTAAACTTTTCAGAAAGAAACCCTCTTTATCTCAGGAAATTTAAAACAAAGAGCGAAAACAGGCCTCAGGCCCACCAACCATTTGTAAGTATTATTATATATAGATGAATATAGCTTTCCCAAATCAAGCATGGAGAAGTGCATGGCTAACCAAAGTATTTACAAAATATCACAGGAAGGGAAATCATGCACAACAGTAGTGCTCGGTTTTGAAACCACATTTCCACATTTATAAAAAAAAAAAATGAAATAATATAATGACTCAACTTCCTACTGAACATGCTTTATGTAAATGAGCGCTCATTAAAATCAAACCTTTGAGAAGGGGAACAAAGCTTTGGCAAAACTCCACTGAAAGACTTTCTAAAGACTTCTATGAAACACTTTGCAATTTCCTCCTTGCACTTTAATGCTCAGGAAAAGCGTTTTTTGTAAGGTCACTGAGTGAATCATTAAAAAAAGGACACATAATAGATCAGAAAATCAAGCAGTACTCGATACCGCTAACTTTGCAACTTCACAATATGGAACATTTCCTGGGGCAATGCCCATATTGCTTTATTGGAACTGAGCTGAAGGGTCTTCAATGTTCTCCAAACTTTACCCAAGTTGGTAACATGCCAATGTATTAAAACCAATTATGGAAAAATCATCAGAGAATTGAAGGCAAATGCTCCCTTTTCTAGTGCAGCCTACGTAAGAATGTTTATGACCAATGACAAGAGCACATAAGCTGAAAGGAAAATGTTAAAACCCTGCCCCGTCACACTCAAAAAAAGTCAGTTTGGGGTTTGTTATTCTTTAAAGCAGAGGTCAAAGCTCCTTCAAAAAAAAAAAAGTCAGCAGCAACAAATACTGTAACTAATATTAGGACACTTACCTGTCCACGAATCCTAAGTCAATTCTTCAATCGGCTCTCGGGTGCTGCCACCGTCATCTCAGCTAAAGGAAACCTTACGGCTTCACTGTTGGTTCCCTACTGCGCATGCGTGAAGAGCATTGTGCTTTGTGAATGGCCTGGAAGTGGGGGGCGAACTTCTGGCTGAGTCCGCCGCTGCGAGTTCAACCGGAAGTGGGAGCGGGTACCTGTCAAAACAAGGTACCCCTCCGATAAGTGGCAGTGGAGGGGGGGGGGCAAACGATTGAAGCTTCAGCTTTTGGGTGGAGCTCCGCTTTAAATAAATATACAGTTCCAAAATTTACTATTTAAAGCTATAATCTAGCAGTAACTAAAAATGCTCATTCACTTTTTTGAGCATTCCAGGTGGTCCCGTATGCCAGCACACTCTAATATCAAATGCTAAGACTTTCTCGCAATGTCAAAGGCTAGTTTGTCCAGCCCTTTCCTATGGGCCAGTAAAGTTGTCCATCATAGTCCCAGACCAATAGGAATGTTCAGAAGACAGTAAGCTAGTCCTCAACACTAGAGAAAGTGTCAACCCACTGCAGGATTCCCCCTCCCAATGTACAAGAAGGGAGCAGTCAGGATGGTTGAAGATCTTTTGGTGGCCCAATATCTAAATCTATTGTCTATAGCCAGATTTGCTTCTTTTTTATAGAAAGGTAATCATTCAGAACACCCAAACGTCTATATATCTTCCATTCAAACACTGTTGAGACTTTAACCCTTTCACTGCCAGGTCCTCTTTTCTCCCTCTCCTATAAGCTCATGATCACTTTAATGACCACAAACGTATAGCAGAATTGTTCAACCGACTCCGCTGAAAAATTCTATAACTGATTGATGGATTACAATCCGCTGATCAGAGTTATTAACCCCAAGACCACTTTCACACTGGGGCCGTGCTTTACCGCTGTTCAAGCGGTGCTTTCGCGCCACTTTTCGGCCACTTTTAACCCCAAAAAAGTCTTTGAAAGTGCTTTTCAGGCGCTTTGAAAATGCTGCCCATACAGTCCAATGGGCAGAGGTGGGTGTATACAGCGCTCCCAACCCGCCCCAAAGATGCTGCTTGGAGGACTTTTCTTCCTGTACCTATCCCCTTCACCCCCAGCAGTTCGTACCCCCCCTTCACCTGATCCCCCGCAGCTATCATCATAAGCCAGCATCCCTCCCCTGCCACTCCCGCCGGCTTCAGGTGCTGCATGGGGCTCGGGATGGATACAGAAGTGTCCCCCCCATCACTCAGATCACCCCCCATACCGGCCACCCATGCTGGGAGCGGCATATCCCTCCCTCCTCTTCCCGCAGCCTGCAGCTTCTTCTCCGGCAAACTGACAGACTGGGGATCGCAGGGAGGAGCAGTGCGGGTGAATTTTGGGCTTGGGGGTGTTTACCACCCCCCTCCATGTAGCACAGTGGGCTACTATGTATCAGACTGTCATTTTATGAATGAATGGAATCTCTATACAGATTCCTTATTCATTCAATTAAAGTGCTGCAGAGAAAAGGACTTTCTTCAGTCCCCTTCTCTGTCTTAAAGAGATATGAGTGTCTGTTTAGACCTCTGATATCTCACCAAATAAAAAATAATCACTAAAAAATAAAACAAAAATTAAAAAGAAAAAAAAAACAGTAAGACCCAGTGACTTTTTTTAGGGGACGGCAACCCCCTCCAAGTCCACCTGCACTCAGCCTCTCTACGGTGACATCCCCCCTCCCGCACTCACCTCTCCACGGTAATGGTCTGCCCCCCCAGCACTCACCACTCCACAGCCTCCTCGGCTTCTCCTTCTGGCCAACCCGCTCCACCTCCTGTCTTGATTGGCCAGGAGGAGAAACCAGAAGACAACAGCGACTATTAATTCGCAACTGTCACAAGTGGGTGGGTTCGGGCCCAACCTTTTTCCAGCAAATTAGAGCCTCAGGTGGCTTGATTAAAAAAAAAAAAAAAAAAAAAACCTCATACAAATGTACGAGTCTGGCACCCTGCAGGAGGGCGGCGCCCCTGCGCCCCTAATGAACCGGCAGCTCCTGGTAAGACCCCTTTCACATGGAGCAAACTTGGACTGCCTGTATAAGGATGCATGGAACACCTGTGCATCCCTGTGTTGGTAAACTGGGCTCTCCATGGGCGTACACTTTAGTATGCCACATGTGAACGAAGCTTTAGCAGCAATTTAGCAGGAAATTTGTAAGTTATGTTGTGTTTATGTGCACTATTGATGGATTTTAGTGTATTTTTAGTGAAACTAGTGATATGGTGAACATTTACGCAATTATTGCGGGGCCCAAAAAAATCAAATGCACTTTTTTTTATTCTACAGGCCATGTGCTTTCAGAAATGTCTAGTTTGAGGGGTCTTATCAAATTCTGAAAGCTGCAAGGGAAAAATGGCAACCTCCGGATTTTTAGAGTAAATTGTTTTTATTTCCAGTTTTGTCAAAAATATACAAATATTTGTTATTAACTCAATACAGTTTTAACTTTTATATTTACTAGCAATTTAGCAGGAAATGTGTAAGTTTTGCCATGTATGAATTCACCAGTAATGATTTTAGTGTATTTTTAGCGAAAATATTGTTTTAATAATTATTTGCGCAGATATTGCGGTGCCTTAAAAATCAGTAGCGCCTTATTTTTATTCTACTGGGCATGTGCTTTCAGAAAATATATGGTTTGGGGGGTATTTTAAGAACTCTAAAAGTTGTAAGTGAAAAAGGAAAACCTCCAGATTTTTAGATAACTTTTTGCATACATCCGATTTTTATTATTTCTCAAAAAGGTGCAATTTAAAATTTACAAATATTTGTCATTTATTAACTTAATGCAGGTTAAGCTTTTATATTTAGAAGAAACTTAGTAGGAATTTTGTAAAATTTGTTGTGTTTGTATCTGCTAATAATGATTTTAGTGCATGTTTAGCGAAAATATTGCTTTGGTAAACATTTGCGCAAGTATCATGGGGCCTTAAAAATCAGTGGCACCTTCTTTTTATTCTACTGGTCCTATGCTTTCAGAAAATATATGGTTTGGGGGGTCTTTAACAAACTCTGAAAGCTGTAAGAGAGCAATAAAAACCTTGAGATTTTTAGGGAATGTGGTTATTTACATTTTTGCGTACATTCAGTTTTAACCATTTTGCAAAAAGGCGAAATTTAAAAATTACAAATATTTGCTATTTATTAAACGCCATACAGGTTAAGCTTTTGTATTTAGTCGGAATTTAGCAGGAATTTTGTAAAATGTGCTATGTTTTTATCTGCCAAAAATGATTTGAGAATTTTTAGCGTATTGTTTTGATAAACATTTGCGCAAATATCGCAGAGCGTTAAAATCAGTAGCACCTTTCTTTTATTCTACAGGTCATGCGCTTTCAGAAAATATATGGTTTGGGGGGTACTTAAACTCTAAAAGCTGTAAGGGAAGAATGAAAACCTCTAGATTTTTAGAGAATTTTGGATATTTACATTTTTATGTATGTTCAATTTTCACCATTTCGCAAAAAGGCACAATCTAAAATGTACAAATAGTGGTTATTTAATAACCCAATATAGGTTAGCTTTTATATTTGGTAGGAATTATGTAAAATGTGCTGTGTTTTTATCTGGCAATAATGATTTTAGTGTATTTTTAGCGAAAATATTGTTTTAATAAACATTTGTGCAAATATAATTTTGCCCTAAAAATCAGTAGCACCTTATTTGTATTCTAGTGGTCGTGTGCTTTCGGAATATATATGGTTTAGGGGGTGTCTAAAACTCGGAAAGCTGTAAGGGAAAAATAAAAAAAGCAATGGAAAAATTGCAAAAATGGCCTGGCCATCTGAGTGTAAAAATGGAGGGCAGGGCCTGGCTGCTAAAGGGTTAAATCGGTGTGGATAAAAATCAATGATTTTTTTTTTTTTTTTTTTAAATCTGATTTTTTTAATTTAAATCTGATTTTTTAACATTTTTATCAAATTTATTTTAATACAATGCTTTTGAAGTAAAAATCTATCTAAAGGCAGTTCTCTATTTAAGATACATTAATAATTTAGTTTATTCAGCATGAAATGGAGCTTAGTTATGCAGCATGAGGCTGTATATTCTGCAATATTTACATTTTTGATAAACTCATTCAATGAATCCAAGCTCTGCAAGCGGAGATAACATGCACTGCATTGATGCATTCACACAATTTCACAGTAACCATGAGCTAAAACTAAGCTCAGGATTCCTTTATCCCATTGTTTTGCAAATCTATGTACACTCCAAACTGTATGATTGAATCGGTTCTGATATTGCGGTTTTACTAACCTGACAGCTTTTTATTCTAAATAGGAAACCCTTTATTTTGTTTGCAAATATTAAAGATTCTAACTACCAAGCAAGAATAAGTCCTTACATTTAAAGAGCACCTGTTATTTCAGATTCATCATGGCCATGCCTGTTAGCAGGCATCCACTCACCTTCTGCCGCCACATCCCTCACATTGTTGTGCCACTGCCGCATTACCTACCGTCCCATTAAAATGAATGGAACCATCGGTGAGTCAACAGCGGGTCAGAGGAAGAGCCGCTGTGGGACAGAGATGACAGTTGCTCTTTAAAAATTATGATTTAAATCAAATCCACCCACCCTGGTTTAAATGGAGATGCACATGCACCGAAGCAGAGCTTGGCCAAGAGTGTTTTGATGAGGCAGCTGGACAGGCCGCAGCAGGACGCACAGTAAAATTCTCAAAGGAGTGGGGGGATAAAGTTTAAAACTGGGGGAAACTAAATGTAAAGAACAGACCTTGTCACTGCCTGCCAAGTTATTATATCCTGCAATTTAAGGGCTAGTTTACACTTGCTTCGGCTTCAAAGCTCATTAAAGCCCATACAGCTTCAACAAGCTTTGTGATGTGTTTTTGAGGCTTCGGCGGTGCTTTGAACAGGCTGTAGTGAGGCTTCAAAAAGGCTTTGACGAGGCTTCAGTGATGCACTTTTAAAGCCTTGTTGAAGCTTGGCCGATGCCCTGTTTGTTGATATCTCACACCTGCAATTTCTCCAAAACAAAGCAAAGCTAAAGCTGAATTACAGCCTCTGAAAAGCCGCAGGTGCTTAAAGCAAGCTTCAAATGGGCTTGGTCATAGACTTCTATGGAGGCGTTGGAGAGGCTTTGAAGCCTAGCTAAAGCTACATGGGGTATAATTTTTGACGCAAAGCTGAAGCGCAGCTAAGCCAACTCAAGGTGTAAACAGGACTGTAAGCTAACCATTTTATTTAGTGACATGGGCTTTGACTGGTGTTAAGGGAGCTTTAACAACGCCTGTCTGACACCCTGTTTTGCAGCAAGTGTAAACGAGCCCTAAGAGCATTGCCTATGTCTTCTAACTCCAGCACTATGCTACTCCCTGCGCCACATACCCTGGTTTCTCCCACAGGATCATACATCCTATAGCTGCTAAGAGGGAATACAGCATGTATCTGGAAGTACAGGAACACACACACCCAGAATTGGGGAACACCCTCTGCCAGGGCGCTACAAAGTGCTGACATTAGAAGACAAAAGCCAATGGAAAAGGTAAGTATACCTATTCTTTTACAGGGCATGAGTAGTTTACATGTCACCCTGGGGTCACGTCAAAGAGTCTGAAACATAATATGCATGCTTATTTTGATACCAACCTCACTAAACAGTCTATGTATAAAAAGTGTGCTAACTAGAACATTTCTTGCTGCCAACACAAACCAACCAGAGTTAAACAGTAATTCTGCATTGCAAAGTTTCAAATAAAGTTGAAAATTCTAAATGTGTTCAAAGATATATGTGGGCAAAATTAAAGACCTGTGAATACAGATAATTTAAAACAAAAGCCTTATTTTTCAGGTTTCTATGAATAAACATGAATTTAATTTTGAATTTAGAAAATGTTCTATCCAAAGCTTGGGTTTGCATGAATTTAATTGCTGTGTGTATAAACCGTTGAATCTATAAGGGCCAGTTCACGCCTAGGCTTCAGAGGCGACTTTACTAGGCGATTTGAACATGACTTCAAAGGTGACTTACAACGCGACCTGAAGCGACCTCCATGCCAGGCGACTTTGCCTGTGGCCAAATCAGAGAAGAGAGGGAGGGGGGGTTGCCTTAAAAAAATATTTTTTCCTGTAAAGTCGCTTCTTCATAGATGGTGTTCCGACTTGGTAGTGACTTCCATTGACTTCTATGGGCTCATATCGCCTAGAAGTCGCCTTGAAGTAGTACAGGAACCTTTTCAGAAGTCGCCCTGAAGTCGAAGCGACTTGAGTAGCGTATATTAAGATGGTTCCTATTAATTTCAATGGGATTTCTGATGTCAATCAATTTGAGGCGACTTGGCGCGACACAAGTCAGATTGCAAATCGCCTAGGTGTGAACCGGCCCTAACTGCACTGTTCATTAAAATCATCATTATAAAAATAGACAGGGCTACAAAGTAGTTAAGATTCAGCCCAAGATGACCAGAGTAAGAAAAAAATGAAGGGAAATTGTGTAATTATAAGCCTTTGTTCTCTTCCTGACGCAAAGCAGCCAAAAGTAAACTTCCCCCTAATACGTGGCACCTCTGAGGTTTCCATTCATAAGATTTGCATTTAGTTCTGGAAGACATCAGTCAACTTTTGCAAACAAAGCATGGGCCCAACAATGCCAGACTTTTGTTCATCAGGAGTCTTGGGAAAGTATTACCCAAACAATTGCACTGGCAACACTCCAAACACTAAACACAATGCTATATTGTAGCGGCAAAGTAAGATGTCAAATGATGAATACCAGGCTGAAGCAAAGATCTGGTGCCTCACGCACATTCTGTTACCAAGCTCATGGATTTCCTTGCATTTTATCTTGAAAAAAAAAATAAATAAATCACAGTGAAAATTGCAGGAGGACCAACTTAGAACTCACAAGGTGACAAACATAGCTGCCATTTTAAGTGCAGCTGTCATATCATGTATAAAATGGAAATCTGAATACCCTCTTATAGAGAAACGGAACACCGACTTTATAAGAACAAGTCAAAATTATTCAGCTTTGTACTCATTTTGCTTTATTAACCACTAAATGTAGAGAGAAACACATGAAATGCTGAATCATGCAACATAAAGTGATACTAAACACACAGTTTAATTTACATTGTCCCTTCCATTTCTGAATGTGGATGATGGCACTGTAAATTTAAAAAAAAAAAAAAAACGTAAACACCTTTTTCCTAATCGATATACAGCTGTCACATGACACAGATCTTTCCCAGCCTGTCTGCAGGGAAATAAAAGTAGGGGGAGCTTCTAGTCCTCTACTGCTGGTCACATGTTCAAAATCAAAAAAGTAAAAATCAAATAGTCTTTGGAATAAACTGATTTTAAATAGAATAGAAATATATATTTGAGGTGAAATCTTTATTATTTTGTGGAAATAACATGATGTGGATAGATTTCTAGCAGTCACAGGCTGTTACCGCCCTCTAGCCTGCGTCTTAGAATAAGAGGGAGGTGATTCCTTCATTAATCTACATGTAATATTCCACGTCCATTGTGTTTAGCTGGTTAGTGTGCATGGAGGAGGGAGGGAGGGAGGGAGGGAGTGGGCTGTCATTTACCAGTGTGTATATGCCCACATGTGTGACTCTATAATCCCATGGGCTGCTCAGATGTGATAGGGAGAAAATGCTCAGCATAGAAACCCACTGAAAACTGAGCAGAGTTAAAGGGGTTGAAAAGGTAAATCAAAAAAAAAAAATGTAACAAATGGAATTGTACAGAGTAGACGGGAACCTCCTCTTTTCAGGGTTCCCCATCGGTGCTCCTGGCCCCTTCTCTGTAGCCAGTGCCCCCACAGGAAGCCGCTTCCCATGGGGGCACTCGTGCATGCGTGCACCCGAGTCCCTCTGCTGAGTTGATTGACACAGACAGCAGGACTCGGCCCCGCCCCCCAATTCCTCATCACTGGCTTTGAATGACAGCACTGAGAGCCAATGGCTCCCAATGCCCCAGCAAAGCCAGCGAGACCCAGAAGTGAGGGGAGAAGAGATCTGCAGACATGCACAGCGCTGGATAGAATGAGGGCTCAGGTAAGTAAAGGGGGGTGAGGGGGGATGCTGACACCTAAACGTTTCTTACCTTAATGCAAGGAATGCATTAAGGTAAAAAACATTTAGAATTTACAACCCCTTACAATAAATATCAAGTGTTTTTGTCACACACTATGCGACGTCCAAGAACTCCATTATTCTTAACACCCACTCAAGTCCAGTTTGTTAGGTGAATTAATGCATTTCAAGTAATACTCCAAAAATACAGCATATTAAAACACTCCCTCTCCACAAAATGTAGAGAAGATGAGAAAGGGATTTAACAAGCCGAAAACTGAAAACCAGGAAGATTCCCAAGAACAAATCTTCAACCCATAAGATACTGGACTAATAAAAGCTATATAAAATAGACGTCATAGATGTGTTCATATGAGCAGATCTTTTTCCATTTAGAGCCCACTTAAATGCAACCATTACAATGCTGGAAATGGTTTTATTTTAGACACATAACTATCCTAGCTTATGAAAGTGGAAGTAAACTCCCATGCATGAATTTTACCTATAGGTAAGCCTATAATAAGGCTTACCTATAGGTAGTGTAAAAATCTCCTAAACGGGCGCCGTTTAGAAGATATTTATTGTAGATGCAGTCGGTGACGTCACACATGTGCTCTGAAGGAACAGCATACACGTGCCATTCCTTCAGAGTTCTGTGCTGTAAACGGCGCCGCATGAACATGGAAGTGACGTCATCGCGGCTTCGGCCACTCAAACAGCTGGAGTCCATGAACCCGGAAGGAAGACCGGGTGCAGATGGAAGCACTTTCAGCTGTGACAAGGCACCACTGCCGGACTTTGTTCTAAGGTAACTTTCACATAACGTGCCAGTATGCAATGCATACTAGCACATTATGACATTGCTTTGCAGATTTAAAACAAAAAAAAAAAAAACAGCAGTTTACTACCGCTTTAATATTAAAGCTGAAATTCAGGCTAAACAAATTTTGTCTAAATAAATACAAAAGGCAGGGGTATTTTTACTTACAGTGGTAGTAAACCGCAGGAAAAAAATACTGCAATAAAATAGCATAATTTGCTAGTATGCATCGCATACTAGCACATTATGAAATACTTTAGAACAAAGCCCCCACATCGGCGTCCGGTCACTGCTGTGGGGGCTGACATGTTCCCCCGGCCTTTCTTCCGGGTTCGCAGGCTCTGGTGCTGTAAGTGGCATGCGGGAGCACAATACACCGGACCCTCAGAGTGCATGCACTGCTGACATCAGCGGCTTACGTGCAGGGTGAAGATCTCCTAAACGGTGTACATTTAGGAGATATTCATTTTACCTACAGGAAAGCCTTATTATAAGCTTACCTGGGAGGTAAAAATCACAAAGCAGGGCATACAACCACTTTAAACTATAACTAAACCCTGCATATCAAATCTTTGAGATTGAGGGCCAGTTCACACCACATGCAGTCCAGCGTGTTTATTTTCTGCATCAAAAATGCATAGAAAGTGGGTTATATGGTTTCCAATGGCAATCACACCAGTGCAGCCAGTTCCAGGGCGTTCCAGAACAAAAAAATAGAACGTGCTGCATTTTTCCTGCACTGGACTGTACTGGAATGCAGTAAAATTCATCAGAATGCAATGGAACGTATAAAAAAGGCTTTAAAACTGCACCAGATCCAGGTACAGTTAAAAAAACAGGAAAAAAGAAGAAAAAAAAACCATCTGGAATGCATCCAGAACGTGTCAAAAATGCATTAAAATCATGCATGCAGAAACACATCCATAATGGATCTGGAGTGCGTTTTTGTGGTGTAATCCAACCCTGAAGCTCTGCTGTTTTTATGGGGGGGTGGGGGTTGCCATTCCAAATACTTTATTCAAAAAGAGTCACAAACATATAGAGCAGATGTGCAAACATGTAGGTATAGGCTTAACAAGGGTTAATTACATACAATTTGAAAGCAAGCTTTGGCCTGAAATAAAGCTTCTTTGGTAACTTATGGAATGTGGATCATACCTGCTGGTTTTTAATATTAAAAAAACAAACACAACCTGCAGTACATTTTAATTCTTTGAAACCTATACCACCATACGCACCAGTCTTTACCAACGTATTTCTTGCACCTTTTTGACATCCTCAGCAGCCCCTGTACATCAACCCCTGTTGGTCTTTCTGATGGATTTATTATATTTTTTTTAAATTAAGGATTCCTATCGTTTGCATGAACACCAAAACAAAACGTCCCTAACAGGGGTCAAGACAAGACAAAAGGTACAGCATTAAAAGATATAATGTGGTAAAAGAATAATTTATAGCAAGAATTATAAGAATGCTCACAGCGGGGCTTTCTGCTAGATATACCCACAAAAGACAAAAAGAGGACTACATGGGGCAAAATTAAAAGAAAGGTCTAAGCACAATTTTTAACTACCATCTTTTCTAATCCTACTGTTCCAGGCACTGGCATACAAACAAGGGCCTGATGATAAATATGGCTGTTATCTAGCATGCACACTACTGGAATGCAAGTTCTAGGAATTGATCCCAGACCACAGATAAATACAGAATGCTGGCCATAGAGAGGGCAGTCAGAAATGCACCACATCCCATCACACCTAGTCTGTCCATCATTTGGGTGTCAAACATATCTTTGGTCAGGCAGGCATGTAGGTTTATGCTACAAAAGCCAGGAAAGAAGGCAGGCACATCTAAAAAGTCTACCATCACTTCCCCTTGAAGATCTATAAATGGTATAAATGTATTAAGCGACCAACATAATGAACTTCATTTGTTGACCACGTTAATAATGACAATAGATGTAAAGCTCAGAGCAGAATTTGAGCACTACCTGTCATCTGGTTGCCAGAATCTCCCCTTTCACTTAAAAAGCCAGCGCCATACAAGACTGATCACTATTCTTACCATGATGTATCATCAGAGGAATCCTTCAACATCTGCTGGCCAAAAACATCAGGAATGGGCAGCGGTCTTTCTTTTGCTAAGAATGCCTTATCTTAAGGGGTTGATTTAGAGCCGGTTCACACTGAGGCGGCACGACTTGCAGGGCAAAGCAAGTCGCGCCGTTCGAGGCTACCTCAGCGCGGCTTGCAAGAAGACTTCTTTACATAGAAGTCAATGCAAGTCGCGCTGAGGTCGCCCCGAAATAGTGCAGGAACCTTTTTCTAAGTCGGAGCGACCTGAGTCGCTCCTATTAGAACGGTTCCATTGCACTGCATGGGGACGACTTGTCAGGCGACTTGAGTCGCCTGACAAGTCGCCTCAGTGTGAACCGGCTCTTACTAAAACTGGATTGTGTGTGGTGCAGCTGTGCATGGTTGCCAATCAGCTTCAGCTTGTTCAATTGAACTTTGGCAATTAGGCCCCTTTCACACATGATGACCGTTCATTTCATCAGTTCAGTCACCTTTTTTGAAAGGAAAATGCAGATGAAGTTTATATCAGTTTTTCATCCGTTTTTTTACATCTGCGAGCTAGAGTCCTTAACCACTCCAGTTACCGAGTCACTTTTTCATGCAAAAATGGACCATTTGTTTGCTTACATCCGCTTTTCACCCAATCCGTTTTTCTAACTTTCATCCGTTCAAGAAAAAAAAATGGATGTTGATGGAAGCCAATGAAAACTGATGAAAATAGATGATCATGCGTTTTTCCATAGGAATGCAAGGATGTCTGTTTTTCATCCATCAACAAATGGATGAAAAAACAGACGAATGGCCCATATGTGTGAAAGGGCCCTAAAGCTCAGTTCACACTGCCGTGACCTATCGTGCTACTTTGCCAGGCGACTTCGGTGCGACTTCAAAGCAACTTCAGAGAACGCCTGTGTAATCTTCCTGTAATGTCAGATCCAAATCACATCAATTGAAAAAAGGATCCAACTTGGAGGCAACTTCCATTAAAGTCTTTGGATAGAAGTTGACTTTAAGGCCCCTTTCACACACACGGACCGTTTGTCCGTTTTTCATCCATCCGTTCATGGATGAAAAACGGACATCAATGCATCTCTATGGAAAAACGGATGACAACTGATGATCATGTATTTACATCAGTTTTCATCCGCTTCCGTCAGCATCCGTTTTTTTGAACGGATGAAAGTCCTATTTTTCATCCGTCAAAAGAAACGGATCGGATGAAAAACGGATGTAAACTGACGAACGGTCAGTTTTTCATCCGTTTTTGCATTGGTAGTGAATGTAAAAAAAAACTGATGAAAAACTGATGACCACAGATGAAAAAACGGATGAAAAAAACGGATGAACTGATGAACTGATGAACGGTCCGTGTGCGTGAAAGAACCCTAAGAAGTACAGTAGTAGTGCTAATTAAGACCAGCTCTCATTGACTAACATGGGATTTCACGTCACGCAACTTGGAGTCCCACAAGTCTGAAACCTGGAAGCTGATTAGCTACTATGCACAGCTGTACCTGATTTTGCACTTTCCAGTGTTAGTATGACCCCTTTCACACTGTGGCAGTTTTTAGGTGTTTTACCACTAAAAATAGCGCCTGTAAATCTGCGTCTCAATCCTCCCCAGTGTGAAAGCCTGAGTGCTTTCACACTGGGGCGGTGTGCTTGCAGGACAGCAAAAAAAGTTCTGCAAGCAGCATCTTTGGGGCGGTGCAGGAGCTCCTAAACCGCCCTGCCCATTGGAATGAATGGCCAGCGCTTCCTAAGCACCTGCAAATCATTTAAGCTGGATACACACTATTAAATGTCCTGTAGATTTTTTCCTTCAGATTTACCAACCCATATAATATGAGGTCAAACCTTAGGAGTTTCAATTTGTATGTAATCAGGCAGGCCCTTGCACTACATGGTTTTGGTAAATCTGAAGAAAATCTGACAACAAAAGTTGGATAGTGTGTATGGGTTTTTAGGAAGCGCTGCAACACGGGCTCTTTTAACCCCTTCAGGGGGGGTTAAAAGCACCCCACTAGCGGCTGCAGAGCGCTGCTATAACAGCGGTAAAGCAGCTGTAGCCTCAGTGTGAAAGTAGTCTAAATCATCTCCCTATGTCTTTTATAACCAAAAGGCCTCATGCACACTGCTGCCTCTAAACGTTTAGAGGCGTTTGGACGTTTTTCTCAGCTGCCCCTGAACTCATCTAATGTTATCTTATCAGTACATGTACATAGGGTCGCTTAAGGTCGTTTCCAGGCAGTTGAGTTTAGAGGCTTTTTTTGGAAAGCAAAAAAATGCGTTCAGACACCAGTTCAGAGGCATTTGAAACGCCAAATGCCTGTAACAGCTTGTAAACGTGCCTAAACGCACACCTAGGAGAGTTTCGTTTACCGGTGTTTCCATTTAAAAAATATATATATATATTATTTTTTTTCAAAAACGGTCCTAGATGCAAACGCAGCAAAATGCCGCTAAACGTGACATTCAAAATGGACATTTTAGACGCTGATTTCTAGCAGTCAAGATAAAAAGTTCAGGGGAGGTTGAAAAGCGCCCCTCGTGAATGGCACCTAAGATCAGCATTTGCAGCATCTGAAGTCTGGCAATAAAGTGGAAGATAGCCTAGGTTCCCATTGATGCGATTTGGAATGCGATTTGACATGGCACCGAATCGGTGTGGCGCAGCACAGATTCCCAAAAGTAGTTTCTGTACTATTTTTGGAGACTTCAGATGCGATTTCAATAGATATCTGTGCATGAACCTGCATAGATATCTCTGAAATCACCTCCGAAGTCGGACTGGCAGGCGGGTATGAAATAGTGTGAGTTCAGCTGAACTCGCAAGATTTTAATCCCGCAGCGGTGTGAACCTAGGTTAACCACTTCAGCCCCGGAAGGATTTGCCCCCTTAATGGCCAGGCCATTTTTTTCTATACAGCACTGCGTCGATCTAACTGACAACTGCACAGTCGTGTGCTACGGTACCCAAACAAATTTGATATCTTTTTTTTCCCCACAAATAGAGCTTTCTTTTGGTGGTACTTGATCACCTTTGCGTTTTTTTTTTTTTTTTGCGCTATAAACAAATAAAGAGCAATAATTAAAAAAAAAAAAAAATTTTTTTTACCATATCCTAAAAAAAATGTTTTCATCAGTTTAGTCCGATATATATTCTGCTACATATTTTTATTAAGAAAAAAAATTTAGGGACTTTTACTTTTTTTTATTGTTTTTACTAGTAATGGCGGCTATCTATTATTTTTAGCGGGACTGCGACATTGGCGGACAAATTGACCCCAAGTGACAGTTTTTGTGGACCAATGACATTATTACATTGATCAGTGCTACAAAAATGCAGTAATCAATGTAAAAATGACACTGGCAGGGAAGCGGTTAACACTAGGGGGCGATCAAGGGGTTAATTGCTTTCCCTAGGTGTGTTCTTATTGTAGGGGGATGGGCTGGCAGGGACATGACAGATCACTGTTCCCAATGACTGGGAACAGTAGATCTCTGTCATGTCCCCTGTCAGAATGGGGATCCGCCTTTGGCATTGACAGATCCCTGTTCTGCCTCTGTTTTAGGCGGTCGTGGGTTGCCGGCGGACATAGAGTATGCCCGACCCGTGGGCACGCTCATGCAGCGTGTAGCGGGCGTAAGCATGCCCCGCCGCAGACGCGCTCCCGCCCGCAACTGTGCGAGCCGCCGTACAGACACGGCGATTCGGACAGGAGAGCCGGTGTTCTGACGAGAATGGTCCTCCCTCGAAAAGTGTCCGCACATGTGCAGATCGCACAGGCAGAACAGCTAATTTTCTGCACAGCTGTTCTGCCGCATGCGCAGACAGAGGACACAGTTTGTTAGCCCCGAGTGGTAGTCGGGTGTCAGGGGCGGTGTCTGCACTTGTGGGGCGGATGGAGGAAGAACTTTAGTCCAGAGTGTTTGGCGGATGTCAGGGGTCAGCGACATTTCTATTCAGAGACGGATGGATGGTAGAACTTTGTTCGGCTTGTAGAGTGGGTTTGCAGCCCCCCGACATCCGCCCAACACTCGGGACTAGCCGCACAAAGTTCTCCCTCCATCCGCCCCACAAGCGCAGACACGGCCCCTGACATCCACTCAGGGCTAGCGTTAGAACACCGATGGCTGGACGGCAAGTGGTTAAAGCTGATTTTAAATAAATGGCTTACAGGCAGGATATTAACAAAAGAAGAGACCCTATTGGTCTCTTCTGTCATAAATGGATCCTTCTGCCTGTCAGCTATCATGCGCAGCTCAGCGAACATTTATGGCCCCTGTTCCGTGCCGCGGCGATGTGACTCTTGTATGCATGTGCGGGAGTGACGTCATTGCGGCCTGGCACAAGGGGCAGGGGCACGGGATCCGGAAAGAAGACCGGGCAAAGATGGGTGGCCGGCGGATTGATCCCACCACAGCACTGGAGAAAGCTGCATATTAGCAGAAGACCACAGTCAATGAAAATGTGCAGACTGGGCTACAATATTAAGCAGTGCCCCCTTGTGCTGCCAGGCAACAGTTTTTTGCTAGCTGTGCACCGAATGGAAATTTTGGTGCCAAAACCGAAAATGTGCTTAGCCAAAAGCCGAAAACTGAAACCAAAAATGACAGTTTTAAAAAAATATTTATATTTTTATATACAATTGCCATATGCAGCCTACCTGTGCCTGGGCACTGATTGGCACTGATAGGTGGCACTGACTGGCACTGGTGGGCACTGATAGGCAGCACTGATAGTGCCAATCAATGCCACCCAATGGTACCTAACAGGTGGCACTGATTGGCACTGACAGGTGGCACTGAGAGGAGATAAGGAGTTTCGCATTGCTCAGATAGAGCTGCTCTTACAAGCCACGCTGTGTGTGAGACTCTCATGTAATAACTGCATGCAGAGACCTGTCAAAACTCCACGGTGATGTCGGGGGTGGGCGGGACTATCCCATTGGCTGGTGTTTGATAGCTGTTTGGTCCCGCTCACCCCAGACATCACCGTGGAGTTTTGACAGGTCTCTGCATGCAGTTATTACACGAGCGTTTACCACACAGCGCGATATCTGCGCAATGTGAAACTTCTCATCTCCTCCATAAGACACGGACAAAAAAGCTGTCTGAATGCTTGCTTCCCATGAGGTAACCCAGTACAGGAGGTGTCTGTATACCGTTTCCACTGGCATAAACACACAGATGTTTGGCAGAGCCAAACGTTGTTTCTGGAACAGCAGCACAACTGTTGCGCCTGAAGGCAGATTAATTGTGCCAGCATGTCTGCTGTATGCAAACCTTAAGATAATCATTTCAAAAAGACAAGTTCTGCTTACTAATCCATTCATGAACCTAGCATGTTTTCCCAAGATGAGATGTTTAGGGGTTTACTTTCCTCATAAACTTTACTGCTGAAAAAAGAAAGGTTGTCTTTGGGAAATGAGTGCTGCCAGCATTGCTGCAGAGGTTGAAGGGGTGGGGGGGAAAGAAAAAAGTCGTCATTACAAATACTCCTTTCATTTGGGGATTTGTAGAGTAGAACCCTATTGTACGATCCAAATACTTACCTAATCATTCGTCTTGTACAGAAAAACTTTACTAATAGAAGAATTCCAAACGTATGTGGTCTGTACGACCGTATTAATTAGACGGAAGTCCGCGTTGTCAACACGAAGACAAGGTCTTTGTTGTAAACCGAGACGGTTGGTAGACACACAAATACGGTCACCTTTGCCATATGTCTGTGGAGGACATGACTCAATGGAGTACCCTTCGTTCGTAAGTCTGTAGAAAAAACAGG
>BLSH010537001.1:294535-322261 GCA_018402905.1 Glandirana rugosa | reverse complement strand
CCGAGCGCTAGAGGGAAAGCCCCATAGACAGACCATGTCCGCGGCTACGGCAAAATGGCGGCGGTCCGCCGCAAAATGGCGGCCGATCGCCGCATGGCGATGCGGATGAGAAGGCCGAAAAAATTGCACGGTGCTGGGGGGGGGAAGCGAGGTGTGGCAGGGGGCAAGACAGAGGACTGATCCCACCGGTGGCTACCCTGGGCAGGGCGTCGTTTACCTAAAAACGCACAAGTTTTGCGGACGTCGGGCCCTCTTCACACCCTGTTGGGGGGGGAAGGAAGGGCGCTCACTTACCAGTCCGACGTCGCGTTAGCCACCAGAAGCAGACTTTGCGCCCTTGACGGCGGTATGCTGCAGGCCCAAACACCCTGCCGAGGATATCGGTAAAGGGGACTAAAGGGGGATTTCATCCCGGGCCTCCCGTATGGAACGGGAAAGATGCGGCGGGTCCCCCTGAACGGGACTGGCTTCGCATCATGTCGGCCAGGTCGGGGAAAGTACAGAGCACCAGGACTCTCTATGCCCCGACCGGCTTCTTGATAGCAGATCATCTTGACTGCAGTAAAAAAAATTAAAATAAAAAAGAAAAAATGGTCATATCAGAACCGCAGTTCCCTATGGGGAAGCCAGGTCAACTCCTTGCGAACTAGGCATTGAAACTGGAGAGCTATGCTGTGAGGGGGTTTGATGTAGGAAGAGAGGACGGCCCCCAAGGGAGGGGCCAGCTGATCTTTTCCCTGCCTAGTTAACTCCTAGTTGGACGAACATAAAACCCCATGAAGTAAATGAAGAAGCTGCGTCTGTCAGTGAACGTAAGGAGAAAAATAATCTTCCTTCATAAATTTAGGCCAAAATGCATACTGTTATATTTCTTTGGTCAAAATAACCCAAATCAGTGTATATTATTTAGTCTGTAGGAAAATTACCTGCAAAGTCCTATATATCCTAAACTATGGTATATAAAATTAATCAATCCTGATGTATTGACGGATTGCCTCATTTCTTGAGGCCCGAAAATGCCAGGACGGTACAAATACCCCCAAAATTCCCAATTTTTGGAAAGTAGACAGTGCCCTGATTACCATTAGTGCCACCAGTGCCAGCAACCAGTGCCCACCCAAGTGCCCACAAGTGCCCATTAGTGATGCCAGTCAGTGCTGGCTATTAGTGACGCCTATCACTGCCGCCCATCAGTGCCACTCATCAATGCTCATCAGTGCCGCCTATCTGTGCCCAGCATTTTTTGCAGCTTAAAAACACATCTCCATGTTATTCAATGGCCCCATACACTCACTGACGTTTCTGAGCTGTAATTGGCGTTGGCGTTTGTAAGCTGCAAGCAGAACCCACGACCAGCACTTTCTGAAGCTACAGCACTAGAGCGTTTTTGACGCTGAGCCGGCAAAACACTCAACACGCTGTAGCGACGTTAACCGGTGACAAAAATAGCAGAGAGTCTTTTCAAACAAATGCGACTTAGCGCTGACGCTCAATAACGCGCATTAACGCCAATGCAAAACGCCAATGAAGTTGTATTTTTAACACCGATTTTTTCCCTGGCGTGGGTCCCGAGGTTACGGCTCGTTTTTTCAATACGCCCGTGTGTAAGAGGCCTAAACCTTTTTTGACACTTGATGCTTACTACAAGTAAAAATACATTTTTTTTTTTTGCTAGAAAATTACTTAAAACCCCCAAATATTATACATATATATTTTAGTAGAGACCCTAGAGAATAAAATGGCGGTTATTGCAATATTTTATGTCACACAGTATTTGCGCAGCGGTCTTTCAAATGCAATTTTTTGGGAAAAAAAAACACTTTACTATTTTTTTTTAAATGATTCATTAACCACCTCGCGCCACCGCCATAGCCGAATGACAGCTACAGCACTGTAGTCTATAGACGTCCTCCCATTTGGCTCGTGCTGGGCGCGCTCCCGCGGGCGCGAGTGGCACGTGCACATGCCCGCGCACGCTGCGGGAGCGTGCCCGCGGGTCGGGCGGACCCGATGTCCGCCGGAGACCCGCGATCTCCTTCCAGAGAGCCGGAACGGGGAACCGCCGATGTAAACAGTTCCCCGCACTGTGAGGGGGGGGGCATGACAGATCTACTGATCCCTGTCACTGGGATCAGTTAGATCTGTCATGCCCCTGCCAACCCCGCCCCCCCACAGTTAGAACACACCCAGGGAACATAGTTAACCTCTTCACTGCCCCCTGCAGGTTAACCCCTTCACTGCCAATGACATTTACACAGTAATCAGTGGATATTTAAATTTCTGATCGATGTATAAATGTCATTGGTCCCAAAAAAGTGTCAAAAACGTCCAACATGTCCGCCGCAATATCGCAGTCCCGATAAAAAACGCAGATCACCGCCATTACTAGTAAAAAAAATAAAAATAAATAAAAATGCCATAAACCAATGTCCATAGTTTGTAAACACTATAACTTTTGCACAACCCAATCACGCCGATTTCAATTTTTTTTACCAAAAATATGTAGACGAATATATATCGGTCTAAACTGATGAATACATGTTTTTTTATTTTTGGATATTTATTATAGCAAAAAGTAAAAAATATTGTTCTTTTTTCAAAATTGTCACTTCTTTTTTGTTTATAGCGCAAAAAATAAAAAACGCAGAGGCGACCAAATACCACCAAAAGAAAGCTCTATTTGTGGGAAAAAAAGGACGTCAAGTTTGTTTGGGTACAACATCGCACGACCGCGCAATTGTCATTCAAAGAGTGACAGCGCTGAAAGCTGAAAATTGGTCCGGGCAAGAGGGGGGTTTAAGTGCCCAGTAAGGAAGTGGTTAAAGTAAGCCCATTTTTTTTTTTTTTTGTATAATGTGAAAGATGATGTTACACCACGAGAATCGTGATCTTTATTCTAAGCAACAAAATTGTGATTCTCATTTCAGGCCCCTTTCACACTTATGTGACTTGTTCTGCGACTTGCATGCGACTTTGAGGGTTTAACACTGAAGTCTATGGACCTCAAGTTGCATCAAAGTTGGGCCAAAGTAATGCAGGGACTACTTTGAAGTCGGCACGGCTTGAAGTTGTACAGATATGAACGGTACTCATTAGAAATCAAAATCATGGGGAACAACTTGTCATGCGCCTTTGCAGTCCCAAGTCGCAGGAAAAGTCGCATAAGTGTGAAAGGGGCCCATGTCCTCTGATAAAGCCCTGTGTATCGTCAACAATTACCGCTCTTTATGTGCAACTGGGCTCCAGTATTTCATGGTAACCAGAACCCCCCCCCCCCAGGGCAATGAATATTCACCGTGGGAGACACACATGTAGGCAAGAAGTGGCTGAAAAGAGGCAGCAGAAGATCAGCAGCACTGGAATACTTTCACCTTTTTTGTATTCTATTCAAAGTGTCACTAAGGCTTCATTTAGATGTGCAGTTGGGTGGTAAAAATGTGCAGTAGAGACATGTTTTTTCCATCCACCAATGGCAACCCTTAGGCCTCATGCACACAGGACGTTTTTTGACTGTTTTACAAAAAAAGTCCTGTGTGCATGAGGCCTTAAGCTCCATTAAGCAGCAGATGAGGGTGTTTTACATGTCGCAATCACGATGCGTTGGGCATAATAAGGAGTTTCCCCCACAACAGGTTTTTAGTGTCACTCTTTCTGGCCAGCCTATAACCCTGACGTAACAGTGTTGCGTTGGGGTTATTGACTGGCTGCTCTGCTTTAAGTTAGGGTTAGGGGGGTGCAAATTACTTGCCTTACCCTGGGGGGCGCTGACAAGCCACACTACGCTAAAAAAAAAAACTGGCCCCTAACTTTTTTAGCTGGCTCTTAGATTCAAAGCAAATTTGTCAAGACCTGGGTAAGCCTATAATAAGGCTTACCTATAGGTAGTGTAAATATCTCCTAAATGTGCGCAGTTTAGGAGATATGTACATTACATGCAGCCAGTAAAATCACTGGTGCATGCGCTCTGAAGGAATGGGTGCTGTTCCTTCCGAGACCAGTCATGTCATCTTGACTCCGGACAATCACAGCGCCAAGCCTGCGAACCCGGAAAAAACTCCGGGGAAGATATCAGCGGTGTGTGGCCGCAGCTGCGGGGGTTTCGTTCTAAGGTAAGTATCAGGATGGATTTGATATAAATCAAGTCGATTTAAACCACAAGTTAAATCATGAATAAAATCACTAGCAAAAAGGCTGGATTGAAATCATAATTGAAACTGTCATCTGTCCCGTAGCGGCTCCTCCTCTGCCCCGCTGTTGACTCATTAACAGTTCCATTCACTTTAATGGGACGGCTGGTGATGCGGCAGTGACAAAACAAGGTGAGGGACGTGGCGGCAGCAGGTGAGTGGATGCCCGATAACAGGCGCTGCCATGATGGATCTGAAATAACAGGAGCTCTTTAAATGTAAGGACTTATTCTTGCTGGTAGTTAGAATCTTTAATATTTGCAAACAAAATGAAGGTTTCCTAATTAGAATAATAAGCTGCCAGGTTAGTAAAACAGCGATATCAGAACCGACTCAATCATACAGTTTGTAGTGTACATAAATTTGCAAAACAATGGGATAAAGGAATCTTCCTGAACTTTGTTTTATCTCATGGTTACTGTGAAATTGTGTGAATGCATCAATGCAGTGCATGTTATCTCAGCTTGCAGAGCTTGGATTTTACCAAAAATGTAAATATTGCAGAATATACAGCCTCATGCTACATAACTAAGCTCCATTTCATGCTGAGTAAACTAAATTATTTATGTATCCTAAATAGAAAAATATCTTTAGATAGATTTTACTCTAAAAGCATTTTATTAAAATAAGTTTGATTTAAAAAAAATCAAAAAAATTCTGACCGAAATAAAAAAAAAACCAATTTAAATCATTGATTTTTATCCACCCTGGTAAGTATTTCATAATGAGCTAGTATGCGATGCATACTAGCTCATTACGCCTTTGTTTTTTTCTTTTTGTTTTTTTAAAGAGTTTACAACCTCTTTAAGTAACATGGAATATTACAAAAATTATATTGTAAATCCTCATTTTCACCAGTAGGCAGAGTTCTAGTACAATTCTCTGCTTTGACAAAATCTGAACAAATCACATATTTCTATAGCTTTTAGTTTTCTTAACACCAAAAGAAAAAAAGGTGACGGGAGGAATCAGTCTGATTGACAGCCTCAACTTTGTTGCTGTGTGAAGGGGGGGGGGGGGTGTTCCTTTCCTCCAATCAGCTCTGGAGTCCATGTGCAGCGTGCAACTGCAGCTCTCCACCACCTGCTTTGTCTGTTCGGCCGCCTTCTGTTGGATCGGCTGACATAAAGACAGAACGCATGTCGGCCGGTTTGTATTGAACCAGCTGATGCCGCCCAATATTCGGCTTGTGTGTACAGCCATTAAGTTTACGATCCTGCACTCTTTTTGGTGATATAATACAGCTGCAAATATTGATAGGAACGAATAGCAGAATCTCAAGTTACACACACAATGCTGAATAGGTCAACTCGGTGACTGAAAGAAGAGACTTGTCCTGTGCTAGTAAAGACAGGCTCGGTCTACCTTAAGGCCTCATGTTTTTCCAGCTGCTGTTTTTGACTTCAGACATTTTTTCCTGCAGTCAATAAACTCCCCAGCATGTTATCCATGCACACATAGGCTGCTATCAGCAGTTTTTGGCAGGGGCGGTTTCTAGCTGGAAAAAAAAAACACACAATTAGTGGGTTTTGAGAGGGTTTTTTTCAGCTGTAAAAACACTCTAACTGAAAAAAAGCTTAAAAACTGCAGCTATACAATGTTTATTAGCGTTTTTGAGCCATAAGTTTTTATGGGAGTATAGTTTTGCTAAAAAAATGTAATTAATGCTACAGCTAAAAAATGCCAAAAAACACTACTGCAAAACCTAAAACTCACTCTGCAGCTACTGCTTTCTACAGCTAACGTTACTGGCTTTTTTATAACGTTACTGGCTTTTTTATAACGTCACTGGCTTTTTTATAACGTCACTGGCTTTTTTATAACGTCACTGGCTTTTTTATAACGTCACTGGCTTTTTTATAACGTCACTGGCTTTTTTATAACGTTACTGGCTTTTTTATAACGTCACTGGCTTTTTTTTTAAAACGTCACTGGCTTTTTTTTATAACGTTACTGGCTTTTTTTATAACGTTACTGGCTTTTTTATAACGTTACTGGCTTTTTTATAACGTTACTGGCTTTTTTATAACGTTACTGGCTTTTTTATAACGTCACTGGCTTTTTTTTTAAAACGTCACTGGCTTTTTTTTATAACGTTACTGGCTTTTTTTATAACGTTACTGGCTTTTTTATAACGTTACTGGCTTTTTTATAACGTTACTGGCTTTTTTATAACGTTACTGGCTTTTTTATAACGTTACTGGCTTTTTTATAACGTTACTGGCTTTTTTATAACGTCACTGGCTTTTTTTTATAACGTTACTGGCTTTTTTATAACGTCACTGGCTTTTTTTTTATAACGTTACCGGCTTTTTTTTATAAAGTTACTGGCTTTTTTATAACGTCACTGGCTTTTTTTTATAACGTTACTGGCTTTTTTTTATAATGTTACTGGCTTTTTTAACCACTTCCCGACCAGCGCCGTAAATAGGCAGCGGTCAGGTTTGAGTGGCTCTCCCGGGACATAGCCTGCACCTGCAGGCTATATCCCGGTATCATTTTTTAGAGCTGGCGGTGGGCTATCCAGGGGTAGCGACCGATCCGGCTCGGGAGCCGCTCGGTCGTTACCCCAGGGGGCGGGAGGGGACACCCCCCCTCCCGCCGCTCTTCTCCGGCCTCCCGTCCCACCGGGAGACCGGAGCGAAGATCCGGCACGTCCGCCGGCTGGAAGGAGACCTGACAAAAGCCGTAATCGGCTCCGATCGGGTCTCCTTCGGCAAATTCCGGAAGCGACGTCACGTCACTTCCGGTTTACATGGCGGCTAACGGCGCCAAATTTTAAAAAATGACAGTATTCAGAATCGCAGTTTTTGGCGATCTGAATACTGTGAAGTGCAAAGGAGGGATGGGGGAAAAGTGCAAAGGAGGGATGCAGCAAAGAAAATGCATACGCAAGTCGCGCCCGCATATGAAAACGATGTTCAAACCACACATGTGAGGTATCGCCGCGATCGCCAGAGTGTGAACAATAATTCTAGCAAAAGACCTCCTCTGTAACTCTAACCTGGTAACCGTTAAAAATTTTTAAAGCGTTGCCTATGGAACTTTTTAAATACCGGACTTTGTCGCCATTCCGCGAGTACGCGCAATTTTCAACCGTGTCATGTATGGTATCTATTGGCGTAACATCCTCTTTCACAATATGGAAAAAAAATTGGGCTAACTTTACTGTTGTCTTATTTTTTAACTCAAAAAAGTAAAATTGTTCCAAAAAAATCGCGCTTGAAAGACCGCTGCGCAAATACCGTGTGACAAAAAGTATTGAAACAATCGCCATTTTATTCTCTAGGGTGTTTGAAAAAAATATATATATAATGTTTGGGGGTTCTAAGTATTTTTCTAGCAAAAAAAAATGTTTTTAGCTTGTGACCACCAAATGTAAAAAAGTGGCCCGGTTAGTAAGTGGTTAATCACCACTGGGGTTTTTATTTATTGCTAAATAAACTAAAAAAAGGCCAACAATTTTGGAAAAAAAAGCTGATTTCTTCATTTCTGTTAACACATTTTGCAAATAAATAATCTTCCTTCATAAATTTAGGCCAAAATGCATACTGTTATATTTCTTTGGTCAAAATAACCCAAATCAGTGTATATTATTTAGTCTGTAGGAAAATTACCTGCAAAGTCCTATATATCCTAAACTATGGTATATAAAATTAATCAATCCTGCTGTATTGACGGATTGCCTCATTTCTTGAGGCCCGAAAATGCCAGGACGGTACAAATACCCCCAAAATTCCCAATTTTTGGAAAGTAGACAGTGCCCTGATTACCATTAGTGCCACCAGTGCCAGCAACCAGTGCCCACCCAAGTGCCAGCAATCAGTGCCCACAAGTGCCCATTAGTGATGCCAGTCAGTGCTGGCTATTAGTGACGCCTATCACTGCCGCCCATCAGTGCCACTCATCAATGCTCATCAGTGCCGCCTATCTGTGCCCAGCATTTTTTGCAGCTTAAAAACACATCTCCATGTTATTCAATGGCCCCATACACTCACTGACGTTTCTGAGCTGTAATTGGCTTTGGCGTTTGTAAGCTACAATCGCCACTTTATTCTCTAGGGTGTTTGAAAAAAAAAATATATAATGTTTGGGGGTTCTAAGTAATTCTCTAGCAAAAAAAAATATGTTTTTAGCTTGTGACCACCAAATGTAAAAAAGTGGCCCGGTTGGTAAGTGGTTAATAACGTTACTGGCTTTTTTATAACGTTACTGGCTTTTTTATAATGTTACTGGCTTTTTTTATAAAATCCAGTGTGCATGAGGCCTTAGTCTACAGGAGTAGCCAAGTGCTAGGGTCCACATGCATTTCACACATTGTAACTTGCAATAGGTTTATAGCAACAATAACATATAAAATATAAAAAATACCTGTTTATAAACTTTCAAAAAATAAAGAGAATTTATCAAAATACATTACAGTTTCCCTTTAGGGCTGGTTCACACATTGGCGACTTGCGATCAGACTTGTGTCGCCCCAAGTCGCTTAAGAAATAAGACATAAGAAATCCTATTGAAGTGAATGGGAGCCGTATTAATGTACATTACTGAAGTCGCTCCGACTTCAAGACTTCAGAAAAGGTTCCTGTACTACTTCAAGGCGACATCTATCTGATTTGTGCCCATAGAATTGAATGGAAGTCGCCTCCAAATCGGATCCCCATCTATATTGAAGCGACTTTACAAGAAAAAGAAAATAATTTACATAATTACTCCCCCCGAATTACCCAGGCAACCCCCTCCCCACCCTTCTCTGATTGGCCACAGGCTAAGTCGCCTGGCATGGAGGTTGCTTCAGGTCGCGCTGAAGTCGCCTTGGAGTAGCATTCAAATCACCTAGCAAAGTCGCCCCTGAAGTCGGATCGCCTGTGTGTGAACCGGCCCTTAAAAGGGACAAGCAAAGGAATACACTTCATTAATGTGACATGAAGTACAATCTAGGCTTCTGTTCTATAATTACAACTTTCAGCTAAAACAACTTTTAATTCTTCATGGACTTCCAGTCTCCAATTTAATGTCTCTTCTCAATCTAATTCAATCTTCTAAGCACTTGGGTGTAGTGATAAAAAAAGCTCACACATGTGAATATAGACTGATAGGCCTCATGCACACTGGACATTTTTAAAGTGGCTGTTAGGGGCATCTGGCGTTTTTTTATTCTGCCTCCGTGCCCCGGAATGATAGCCTATGTGCCCATGCACGCATAGGCATTTACAGGCAGAACAAAAAAAAAAAGCACACACCCAGTGCATGCAGGGGCAGAGGCAGAAACACTTGATGGAAAAATCAGCTGCGGTGCCAACATCGCTGGACTCCAGGACAGCTAAGTGTCCTAATATTAAAAGTCAGCAGCTGTAGTATGTGTAGCTGCTGGCTTTTCATTTTTGCAGGCGTGGGTTTAACACTAGGCATTAGAGCTGCACGATTCTAGATAAAATGAGAATCTTTTTGCTTAAAATAAAGATCATGATTCTCGTGGCGTAACATCATCTTTCACATTATACGAAAAAATAGAGCTAACTTTACTGTTTGTTTTTTTTTTTTAAATTCATTAATGTGTATTTTTTCCCAAAAAAATAGCGTTTGAAAGACCGCTGCACAAATACCATAAAATATTGCAAAGACTGCCATTTTCTCTAGGGTCTCTGCTAAAAAAAAATCATATAGAATGTTTGGGGGTTCTAAGTAATTTTCTAGCAAAAAATGTTGATTTTAACTTGTAAGCAACAAATGTCAGTCAAAAGATTTAGTCTTTAACCTCCCTGGCGGTATTCCCGAGTGTGGCTCGGGGTGGAATTTCAGTACCAAGAGCGGTAACCCCGAGCCACACTCGGGATTGCATCGCTGGATCCAGGCAATGTTACTTACCTTGTCCCCTGGATCCAGCGATGTCCTCCCGCGGTGTCAGCGTGTCTCCCCGCGGCCAGATGATTCCTGTGTGCCGGGCTCCGTTCCCTGCGAGCGTCGCGTCGCACGGGGACGGAGACCGGCGGGAAATTCAAAAAGTAAAACACACAGTACACATACAGTACACTGTAATCTTACAGATTACATTACTGTATGAAAACATTTCACACCCCCTTTGTCCCTAGTGGTTTGCCCAGAGCCCTGCATGCACTTTTATATAATAAATGTCATTCTTTCTGCCAGGAAACTTGAGAATGTCCATAGCAACCAAAAAGTGTCCCTTTGCGTCAAAAGTGGTTTTTGATCAGCTAGAAAACAGCGATAGTAAATAAGAATCATTTGCAGAATTGAGTGATACTGATTTTTGGGGAAATTTATCATCAGCAACTGAAAGTGACGATAGCGACAATTCTGCAACTGAGCTTATTTTTAGTTATTTATTATATTATAATTTATGATTTCATTTTTCAAACTTTTTCATACCCGGGATGTCTACTAGACTCTTGTTTGGACAGATTTAAGTGAGTTATTCCTAAGAATTACAGGCCTACAATATAAAACGCCAAATTTTCATGCAAAATAATTGTACCGCTTTTGGAACAAAATTCCAGACAGAATCATACCGCCAGGGAGGTTAACTGGTTAAACTGACCTCCTCTATAGACCATCTCTTTGGTCAATTCCAAAAGAACTAAAAGATACTTTGTATCTTTTCTCTATCTCTTAGACCCCTTTCACGCTGGGGCCACGGTAAAGCAACGCTTGTTTTAGCAGAGCTTTACCTCTATTTGGCTACTTTCACACTGGGGCGGTGGAGCGTTAGTGGTAAATCCCGGTGAGTCACAGTGGGGATTTACCGCTGTTAGAGCGGCGCTACGGCTGTGGGAGCGGTGGCTTTTAACCCCCCAAGGGGTTAAAACGGGGTTAAAAGTGCCTGCTCTCTGCGCTTCCGAAGCCGTGTGCAGGAAGTTGCTGCTTGCAGGACTTTCTGTAACATCCCACAAACGCACCGCCCCAGTGTGAAAGCACTCCTGCTTTCACATTGGGGTGGATGGGCAGCAACTTTTGAGGCTCTTTACAGGAGCTATTTTTAGCTAAATAGCGCCTGTAAAGCGCCTCAGTGTGAAAGGGGTCTTAAAGCGTCACTTTTCGGCCGGTAGCGGGGAACTTTGCACCCCAAAGAAGGGGTTAAAAACTCCCATCCATTGCAATGGGCAGGGGCGGAGGAGGAGCGGTGTATACAGTGCTCCCAAATCGCCCCAAAAGATGCTGCTTGCAGGACTTATCCTAGCGTCCCGCAAGCGCAATGCCCCAGTGTGAAAGGACTCGGGCGGCATTGGAGGCAGTTTTCAGGCGCTTTTTCTAGCGCTAAAACACCTGAAAACTGACTCAGTGTGAAAGGGGTCTCAATGCTGAGGAATGTTGATAAACATTTGCCAGCTTTTTTTTTGACAGCTCGGCTCTGCATTGTTTACAGAATCACAAAATTGGCCGATTAGGATCACGAGGGGGCTATTTTTTAACACTTAATCATGCAGCTCTACTAGGCAAGTTTAGCGCTTGAGCATTAAAGCGGAGTTCCATGCTTTTTTTTTGTTTATTAAAAGTCAGCAGCTACAAAAAGTGTAGCTGCTGACTTTTAATAAACAGAAACTTACCTGTCTCCCGGTCCAGCGACGGCGGCTCCCGAAGCCTCGCTCGTCTCCCCCCTCCTCCCTGCGGCGCCGGCATTGCAAGTGTGGGCACCAGCCGTGGCTTCACGGCCGGGCACGCACTGCGCGAGTCGCGCTGCGTGTTGCCAGTGGCCAGGCAATCTTCTGGGACCTGTGACGTGTCCCAGAAGATTGCCAGGAGGGAGGGGCCGCCTAGGAGGAGAGGAGGAGTCGCCTAGGCGGCCCCGAGGTGGAAGGTGGAAGAGGGACAGGAAGTCCCTCTGAAACCTGGGGACACACTCCCCCCCCCAAAAAAAATTACATGCCAAATGTGGCATGTAAGGGGGTGAGGAGTGCTTAAAGCGGAAGTTCCATTTTTTGGGTGGAACTCCGCTTTAATTCATTTCAATGGCCAGAATTATTATTCTGGCCAAGGAAATGATTTAACACCCAAGCGTCTGGCGTTTGTAAACGCACCTATAGGCGTTACACATATTTACAATCGTCAGGTGTTTTTTTTTCTTCCAAAACTCTGCTGCCAGGAGGAAAGGAATCTGGGAGAGTGAGCAAAAATGCCCAATGTGCAGGAGGCCATAATATTGTGCATGTGTGTTAAAAATTATTTCACATTTCAATTTTTTTTTTTGGTAAGTAAAATTTAAAGGAGTGTATTGTTTGGGGGGAGGGGAAGCATTGCTGTAAATATACACATTTATGTTTCCTTTTTTTTGTTGTGAGCTTTATAAACACTTGGACTGAAAGCAGCCAATCGCTCCCTGCAAAGAAGTGCTAATTCACAATTGCTAATGGGGGAGGTTTCACTGCTGGATGCACTAAGGCCTCATGTACACTGCTGCTGGTAAATGGACATTTAGGGCCCATTCACACCTGAACATTTTTGTAGCTCAAATATGCATGAAGCTACAAAACGCTGGATGGGGGAAAAAAATACGGTACGTTTCTCTATGGAGATGTTTCACATCTCCACTCAAAAACGCCTGAAGCCAAAGGCCCTACACTTAAACTGCTCCCGGAGGTATGTTTGTCATGCGAATTGGGCATATTCAGGCGTTTCTGACACTTTTCTATTGACATAGAATCAATAGAAAAGGGTCACACGCACGTATTAGCACAACATCGGCGTTTGCAAACGCCCAATGTCGCGCTACAAAACGCTTCAAATATGCCTGAAAACGTGTCGCTCAGGTGTGAATGCAGCCTTAGGCCTCATGCACACAGGACATGTTTACAGCTGCTGTTTTTAGCTACAGACATTTTTTCCTACAGTCAATAAACTCATCATCATGTTATCAACTGTTTTTGGCTGTAAAAAAAACCAAGACTAGTGAGTTCTGAGAGACGTTTTTCAGCTGTGAAAACACGTCCCACCAACATTTTTGGACATTTTTGATCCATTGAAAATAAAAAAAAAATAAAAACTGCTCAAAACCGCTACCGCTGAAAAAAACGCTCAAATACGCTATTGCAATGAAAAAAGCTGAAAGACTCACTGCAAAGCTACTGACATTTTTAGAACGTTTTTTTTTTTTAACGTCCTGCGTGCCCTGAGGTCTTAGGAGCAGTTGGGTGTTTTTTTCAGCAGCCACCTGAACTCTCCTCTGGTATCTTATCAGTCCATGTAAACAGGGTCATTTACAGTCGTTTCTAGGCAGTTGAGTTTAGAGGCAAAAAAATGTGTTCGGGTCGGATGTTCAGAGGCATTTGAAACGCCAAATGCCTGTAGCAGCTTGTAAATGCATGTAAATGCAGTAACTCACGTTTAACAGCATTTTGTTTACAGGCGTTTTTCATTTTTTTAAAAAAATTAACCGCGGCTAAACGGACGTTTCCGTACGTCGGTTTCTAGCTGTCAAGTTAAATCATTCAACAACGTCCCTTGTACATTAAAGCGAAGCTCCACCCAAAAGTGAAACTTCCACTTTAAGCACTCGTTGCCCCCTTACATGCCATATTTGGAATGTCATTTTTTTTTGGGGGGGGGGGGGTGTGTACCTGGTTTTGACAGGTACTTCCTGTCCCACTTTCTTCTTCTGTCGCCTGGCTGCCTAGGCGACTTCTCCTCTCTCCCTAGGCGGCCCCTCCCTACTGGTTAACTTCTGGGAAACGTCACAGGTCCCAGATGATTGCCTGGCCACTAGGAACGCACATTTTTAAGGTCTTGAGCGCAATTTTAGGGCGTTCTGACAACAGCCCATAAACTCCACTGCTGCTGTTAAAAAGAATGCCCAAACGTTCAAAAGCTACAGTGTGCATGGAGCCTAACTGTATGTGGAGGTTGGTCTGAGCATGCAACACAAAGAACCTTCTTTCATATCATCAGACCTGCTTTCAGGACAAGAAACAGCAGCTGATAGGCTATGACCCCTGTGCTTATTTTTGTTTCACCTGAATTTTTACAGGACAAAGGATTTTCTAAGGTCTCACCTACTGGCAGACATTTGACCAGACCAAACACAGAAAAAGCTTTTACTGGCTTACCTATGCAAACTATGACATAAAGCAAGCCAGTACATATTTGTTTCACTGAATTAAGCATCTAATGTTTCCACACACAACGGACATGGATGGTTGCCAGATTGTATTTCAAAACCAACCAAAGACTACTTCTAGGGGAAGTACATTGCATTTTCCATATTAACATATTAGGAGTTATTATTTCTGCGTTCATATACTTGCCCTTTCATATTATTGTATTTAAAGTGGATATTTGGGGATAGAGACATTAGACAGACAAAGTAAATTGAACTGTACAATGAATATAAAAGCCATATATGAAGTGCATTGTTGTCAGTGTTGGCCAACTCATAGACATGCGTTATGAGGAGGAGCAGTCAAGTGCAACCACTGTGTAGAAGAAACTGAAAAAGATCTGCCGGTTGGCTCCCGATCAGCCCCCTCAGCCAATGGCTAAGAGCGCTGACCGGAGTCTTCTGGCGGGGGGGTGGGGGGCCTTCCCCTGTCAGAAAATAATAATACAGCAGGGGAGATTGCTGTACTAACAACGGATTGATTTTTGTTCAACCCCCACTGGGTTGAATGAAAAAAAAAACTATTAATGTGGCTTTAGGCCTCATGCACACTAGCATTTTGGTCCTTGTGCATTCTAAGCAGGAGTACCATATGGTACAGTATCCAGCATATTTCATAGATTTTGTCTGGTTGTTGGCAGCAGGGCTGGATGCTGCAGCTGTGCCGGCCAGGGCACCTGCAAACTCTGGGACTTGAAGCACAAGGGCCACGCAAATGCCAGGACTTGATACACAGAGGTCAAAGCACTAGTGTGATTGAGGGCCATACAGAAAACATGCAGCCTTCTGACCAAAAAACTGGAGGTTATGGATGAAATCTGAAGTAGCAACAAAACTCTATGCTTCACATTTCCAAATCTGAAAATATCTGGCTTGTATAAAAAAAAATAATAAATTAGCCTATGCATGCGTTCACATTCCTCACTCCCCTATGTGTATTGGCTGTCTCAGCCAATGAGGGAAAGTTCCCCCGAGATTCTTGTTCACATCGTTGGATCGAGATGGGGCTCAGGTAAGCAGGGTGGAGTTGCTGCACAAAGAAGGTTCTTTATCTTATCTTGCGTTAAAGTAAAAAACGTTCTGCCTTTAGAACCACTTTAAGACCTCATGCACACAGGATGTTTTTTGACTGTTTTTCAGCAGCTGTTTTTAGCTGCAGAAGTTTTTTTCTACAGTCAATAAACCCTCCATCATGTTATCCTATGTGTTCATGCACACACGGGCTGTTATCAGCTGTTTTTAGCAGTGACATTTTTGATCTGTAAAAAAAACCCAAGACCAGAGGGTTCTGAGAGACGTTTTTCAGCTGTAAAAACTTTCAAACGCTCAAAAACGACAATCCCCAACGTTTTTGGACATTTTAAATCAATTGAAAAAAAAACGCTGGCCCTTTAAAAACGTGAAAAGACGTGCAAAAACGGTGGTAATTTAACGCTGGTAAAAGCTGAAAAAAAATCACTGATAAGCTACTGATGTTTTTTGGATTTTTTTTAAAGTCCTGTATGCATGAAACCACCTTAGGCTCCATGCACACTAGCGTTTTTCACAAGCTCAAAGAAAGCTAGAAAAAAAAAAAAATAAATAAAAAAAATCACTGGATGAATTTAGAATTTTTGCAGTACATGAAGGGGGGAAAAAAAAAGGTAAAAAAAAAAGCTGTTGGAAGCATTTTAGTAGCATTTAGAAGCAGCATTCAGCATTTTATTCTGCTGGGAAAATGCTCCAAAAAACTCTACAAAAACTATTTTTTTCTGCTCCTAGACGCTGAAGCTCAAAAAATGCTAATTAATAGCCTAAAGTAGTGTGCATGGACACATAGGCTAAAGGCCCCATACACACGATGCCAATTTCAGACGGGAATTTTCATTTGACGGCTTATCATCTGAGATCCTTACTGTTCGTATGCTCCTTTCGACAGGCGATTTTGATTTTTCATTAGACAAAAGCTGTATGTGCAGACTAGTACATTTTTGTCGTACAACAATGCAACGTCCAATTTTTGTTCCTTTAGTAGGGTTTTCGTACGAAAAAAATCATGCGACTGCGCATGCTCAGAAACGAAAAAAAAAAGCTGCAAAAATATTCAAAACATTACGTCACTTCTGATGTTGAGTTCAGTTGTACGAAAATTTTCGTATTGTTAGTACACTCTTCAATTTCGACACGAGACTAGCATCCAGCAAAAAACAGACATTCTGTCGCCCAAAGATCGGCCCGTGTGTACGAGGCTTAAGACTATTTAGCAGAAGCAGGAGCAGAAACATGGAGCCCAAGGCTGCCTTCACACTTGAGCTGAGTGCCTTTGGTTGTTTGTACAGGCTTTTTTTTACTGTTTGCACAGGAGTTTTTGTCTGAGTGTTTTTTTCCCCCATGCTGGGTAGTAGGGTGAAAAACAACCCATCATACATGCATTTTCGTGCCTTTTTCAGGTGCTTTAATTGAAGTCTATTGGGGCCAAAAAAACACTTAAAACTTGCAGCATCAAAAAAATCTCATGTATTTTTTTGAGCTACAAGCTTCAGGTTGGGTTCACACTATTGTGAATTGGATGTGGGCTTCCTCGCATCCAATTCGCATGACAGGAGTGTGTGACCGGCTCTCAATGGAGACGGTTCACACATCTCCGGGGTGGCCGTGAAGTGCATAGCAGAAGAATCCTGTGCGTCTTGGCTCTGTTTCAGGTCCGAATTCAGCCAAAAATTTGGACCTGAAATGGTGAACGGCAGACACATTTGACCCCCTGCTGTGCCCTGCGGCCGCACATAGTGTAACCCCAGCTTCAAGCGACACTAGGCACAGGTGAACAGGAACAACTGAAAACCATGGGATTTGGGATGTGAAGGAAGAAGTAAACCCTGATGGGTTTTACTTCCTCTTTATTACCCTACAAAGTAAAAGCTGCAATGTAAAAGCATAATTATGTGGCATTTACCTGCATTGGAAGCCCGCGCTGTCCCCGCAGTAGAAAGCGTCCATCTTCTGCCCCTTTTTCTTCCGGGGCTGCGAGCTCTGTGAATAGCCGGAGTCGCGTGATGTCAGCCACCAATTGCGGCATGATCTCAGTGAAGGAACGGCATGGCATGGAGGCCGTCTCTTCACTGCGCATGTGCCCGATAACGTGGGCACATCACAGTACACTGCATATCTCCTAAACTGTGCAGGTTTATGAGATATGCAGGGAACCTACATTATTATAGGCTTACCTGTAGGTTAAAGTGGTTGTCAAGGTTTGACAACCACTTTAAGCGTTTTGGAGCTTTGAGCTACAAAACAAATCAGGTGTGATCACAGCCTCGGGCGTGGGATTTCCCACTTCTGCCTCAGCCAAATCTTCAGAGCTAAAACATAAGAAAAACTGAGAATAAATGATTTTTTCACTGCAGTCCAAAACACCTCTTTGCTATGCATTGTCATCTTCTGAATATTCATTCACTGGAACTGTGACTTGGTTGGTTGTACCTTATCTGTTCTATAAAAACAATACAATACATTTCATCTAGCTTTTCTTTGAAATAAACCCCAGAATATTTAAAGAATAAATAAGAGGCCATCTCCAGTGAATGTACGTGTTGTTCGAAAAGACAAAGTCCCCTTTCAGTTGCATTAGTAATGAGCCGTCACACACAAGTAGTTGCTCCAGCAGACATGTAGAAGGAACAATGGCTGTAATCCAACTTCATGGAGGAGCTATTGAAGAAAGTCCCCACCCTGAGCTCTTTCTCCCTTATGTGCATTTCAACATCATAATTAGGGGTTCTACTCTACTAAAACAAAGAAGAATTAATATCAATGACTATCATTGAGGAAAGGAGTAAACTGAACTTCCTCACAGAGGTTGAAAAGGACACCTGAATAATTGTCTTTGGAAACCGGCTACATTTATACATAGCCTAGAGATTCAATCTTAAAATGCAGAATTAGGCCTCATGCACACAGGATGTTTTTTTGACTGATTTACAGCAGATGTTTTTAGCTGCAGACGTTTTTTTCTACAGTCAATAAAACTCTCCATCATGTTATCCTATGTGTTCATGCACACATAGGCTGTTATCAACTGTTTTTAGCAGTGATGTTTTTGAGCTGTAAAAAAAACCCAAGACCAGACGTTTTTCAGCCGTAAAAATGTTCAAACGCTCAAAAACGCGGCTAAACATCGATCCCCACGTTTTAGATCAATTGAGAAAAAAAAAAGAAACCGATGGCCCTTTAAAAATGCGAAAACATGCCAGTAATATAACGCTGGTAAAAAGTCACTGATAAGCTACTGACGTTTTTTGGGCGTTTTTTTAAGGTCCTGTGTGCATGAAACCTAATGCTATAGTGCAAACGTCTGGCCAGGATATCCCTGGAGCCTTTGACAGGTTTATAATCACTGGGAAATGTTTTAAAGAGGACATCCCACTGACTATGATCTAAAAGGTGATTTCAATTCACTTCCTGTTGTTTCCAGGGTAGCAAGTGAGCGAAAAATCTCCCTAACAAGAGAAAGACACCAAAAACCCTTAAAAGGTGTTATAGCCTTTCCTTACTCCGTTTAAAATTAAAAAAAAAAAAAAAACTTTGTAGTGTAGCTGCACCACAATCACCATTTGATCTGCTTGCGCCTTTGGGAGTCTGCACTTTGGATTGAAAGGAGACTGCTGCACACAATTCTGAAGAGGAGGCTGTGTGGCACAAAGCAGGTCTAAGGCAGGGCTTGACAAATTTGATTAGAATCTAGGATCCAGCTGAAAAAATTAGGAGCCAGTTTTATTAATCAGATGCCCAGCACCCAGAACTGCATGTCTGGGGTGTTGGGCATTAAGAATTGCTCACGCCTGATGCCAAGCGGAAAAAAAAAACACATATTTAAAGAAAAACAAAAGAAAAATTTTGTTTTGCTTATTATAAGATTTTGCAAATAAGTTATTTTTTTATCCTTCACTGATGTGTACACTGATGGGGTAGCATTGATGGGCACTAACAGGTGGCACTGATGGGTAATGACAGGTGGCACTGATAGGCAACACTGAGGTGGCACTGATAGGCACTTACAGGTGGCACTGACAGCCAGGAAGCACTAACATGGCACTGACAGGCAGCACTGAGATGGCACTGACAGGCAGCACTGACAGGAAGCACTGAGGTGACACTGACAGGGGGCACTAACAGGCATCACTGAGATAGCACTGACAGGCGGCACTGACAAGCAGCACTAAGATGGCACTGACAGGCACCACTGAGATGGCACTGATAGGTGGCACTAACAGGCAGCACCGAGATGGCACTACAGGCGGCACTGACAGGCAGAACTGAGGTGGCACTGACATGCAGAACTGAGGTGGCACTGACAGGCGGCACTGAGAGGCTGTGGCACTCTCCGCCCACAGCGGCGGCAAGGAAGGGGCCATTGATGCAGCCTCAACCCCAGCTGTCAAACTGTGAAGATGATGTCCGCAGTAGGAGGGTAGTGAGCGAGCTGCACACATCCCAGCACCATCCACCAGAGGGCGCCGGTTTGCAGAAAGGGGCGTCTCGCTCCAGCAGGCTGCAGAGCCGCGGCCTCAATTTTGGCCAGCCCGTTCGAAGTGCACACACCCGCGGGGGGCCCCGTCCCAACTGCTGCAGTGTAGCCCAGGCGCCAGGACACAATTTCCAGTAGCAAATGCGACATGGCACCTGGGTTTTGTCGAGCCCTGGTCTAAGGCCTCTTTCTCACTTGTATGACCTGAAATTCATGTGACTTGAAGCAATGCCTGTGCAATCTTGAGGTCTTTGGACTTCAAGTTGCATCAAAGTCGGACCAAAGTAGTGCAGGGACTACAATGAAGTTGCACAGATATGAATGGTACTCATTGGAAATCATGGAGTACGATTTGTCATGTGACTTTGCGGTCCCAAGTCACACAAGTGTGAAAGGAGCCTAATGATAAATATCTTGGCGTCCCCAGGGCGGATCAGATCCACTATGCTTTGCACAATCTACAGGAGGGCATGAAACAGCCGAGGAGACGTCACAGGACACATGACCCACTCTGGCGTAGCCGGCCCCCATCCCAGGCCATGCTGACGAAGGAAAAAAAAAAAGAACTGTGACCCACCCTATACAACATGAATGAATGTATGTGGCAGTACTGACAGGGTTTACAATCACATTAGGTACCCATACTCAGAATCTAACATGTACTTGATCCACATTCCTAAAGCACACTGAGCCCATGCCAATACCCAAGGCATAATTAAATTAAAGTGGTTGTAAATCCTTACATATACCCAGTGAAGTGATTGGCCTCAGGTGATACACAGAGATTAAATAAATCCTCCTACATAAGTTGTACCTGTTTATCTGCGGTCTTCATTCCTCTATGTTTGTTAAAATTGACGAACAAAGCTTGTCTGAGAGTTCAGAAAAAAGGGAGCGGAGAGCTGCCATTGCACACACACAAAACAGAGCTCAGTGAGGAGAGCTCTAAAAGCTGATTGGAGGGAAGAGACACCCCCCCCCCCTCCATACAGCACACAGGAACAGAGCTGAGGCTGCCAATCAGTGGGAGCTCCCTCCCCTGCCACCATTTTTCTCTTGGTGTCAGAAAAACTTATCAGTAGTGATTTATACTGACAGCAGAGAAATGAAACAGCAGACAGAAATTAGTGCTCCTAATTAAAACAAGTATACACTATTTATGTGGTTTATCACCACTTTAGGCACTCAATACACTGTAAAGTAAACTAAGCCCGCGTTCGCACAGGGGTGATCCGACTTCAGCGCGACTTTGCTAGGCGACCCCTTGCCAGGCGACTTTACCTGTGGCCAATCAGAGAAGGGAGGGAGGGGGTTGCCTTCAAAAAATATTTTATTTAAAACTTTAAAGTTGCTTCAATATGAATGGGGGATCCAATTTGGAGGCGACCTCTATAGGCCCAAGTCGGATAGAAGTCGCATTGAAGTTGTGCAGGAACTTTTTCTGAAGTCAAAGCAACTTCAGTAGTGTACATTAAGACGGCTCCCATTCATTTCAAAGGGATTTCAGATGTCAAGCGACTTGGGGTGACAAGTCGGAGCGCAAGTCTTCCCTGTGTGAACGGGCTCTAAGCCTTGCATGCCACACTTGTCCACACTAAGGCCTCATACACACGTTTTGTAATGCCACGTTTTTGGGCGTTTTTTTGCTGCTCTCCATGTTATTCAATGGCCCTCTAAAACGTTGACGTTTTTGAGCAGTAGAGGGCATCGGCGTTAGTGAGCTGTAGCTAGAACGCAGGACCAGTGCGTTCTGAAGCTGCAACGCCATGCCGTTTTTGACGCCGAGCCGGCAAAACGCTCAATAACGTTGTATGCACAGCGTTAAGCCTCGTCAGGCGCTCTATTCAAAATCAATGGTTCCCTATGGGAGCCCATTGATTTGAATAGAAGCCGCACCAGAAGTCGGATCACGGTGATCCGACTTGCGGCGCGACTTGTGTGCTAGGTATCTTAAAGGGGAACCCCCACAAAAAATTTGCGTGGGGTTGCCCCCACCCCCCAAGAGCATACCAGTCTCTTCGATCTGGCATGGATTTTAAGAGGAGCCCCCACACCGAAAAAAACGGAGTGAGGTCCCCCCCAAAATCCATACCAGACCCTTATCTGAGCATGCAGCCTGGCTGGCCAGGAAAGGGGGTGGGGACGAGCAAGCGCCCCCCCCCTGGACCGTACCAGGCCGCATGCCCTCAACATGGGGAGTATGGGTGCTTCGGGGCAGGGGGGGCTCTGCGCCCCCCACCCCAAAGCACCTTGTCCCCATGTTGATGGGGACAAGAGCCTCTTCCCGACAACCCTGGCCGTTGGTTGTCGAGGTCTGCGGGCGGGGGCTTATCGGAATCTGGAAGCCCCCTTTAATAAGGGGGGCCCCCAGATGCCAGGCCCCCCACCCTATGTAGATAAGTATGGGGTACATCATACCCCTACCCTTTTACCTGGGGGGAAAAAAGTGTACAAAAAAAAAAAAACCACTACACAGCTTTTTAAAATATTTTATTAAATCCGCTCCGGCATCTTCTCCCCTCTCTTCTTTCTTCGGCTCTTTTGCGGGGTCTTCTGTCTTCAGAGGGGTCTTCTGCGGGGTCTTCTGCTCTTTTGCTGCTGTCTCCCCGGCTAGCTTCTCCCACCGCTGCTGCTGCTTCTTCTTCTTCTCCTCCTCCTCCTCCTTCTTCTGGAGATGTTGACTCGTCGCTCTCTTCCACTCGAATGCATGTCCGTTTTCATCCGATCCGCTGGACGGAAGGTGAACGTATCGCCTATACATCTATTTTAAGCGGATCTCGTCGGATCGGATGGCAGACAGGTGTCAGCGGACACAACTCCGCTAACATCCGCCTGCCCGTAGAGGTGAATGGGTGGCCCACTCGGATCCGCCTAAAAAATGTACAGGTGGATGCGAGAGGACTGATCGTGTGAAAGGGGCCTAAAGCCCAGTACATACTACTAGTTTTCTTTTTCGTTCCAACCCAGGGGGCTGAAAAAACCCCCCCAAAAAAACACAGCTCAGGAGGAGCTGCTGTAATAACTTTGCAATATTAGTACAGCGATCTCCCCTGCTGTATGATTGTGTTCTGACAGGAGGACAGCCCCCCACCAGAACGCTCTGGTCAACACTCTCCGCCATTGGCTAAGAGCGCTGACCAGGAGCCGGTCGACAGACCTTTTTGACCGGCTTATATGAGACTGCAGTACACAAGGGCTGAATGTGGCCACCCGACATTCGGCCCGTGGGTACTAGGCTTTACTAATATTCGGCTTCACCTTAAGATCGGAGTTCTTTCATCAGAGCTTCCACTGAATGATTTCTTGATAACACGCACTGCAGAAACATCAAGCTTGCAAAAGCATGTCACTGCAAGTCTTTTGGCCTAACCAACATACCTCACTGCCTGTTCATATAAAAGAGCTGTTGTCATCCAGCCACAATGTGTGCTCCAGTAATCAAAATACTGTATACTCAAAATGTTACACTAGTGTTACAAGAAATTTCAGCATCTAAAAATAAAGGCCGGTTCACACAAGGGCAGCTTCAAAGTCACCCGATCCTTGTCCAACTTTTTCATGCAGCGCGACTTCAGCAAGGCTTGCAAACAACTTCTGTATAGAAGTCAATGCAAGTCGCTTGACGCCGCTCCCAAAGTAGTGCAGGAAACTTTTTCTAAGTCGGAGCGACTTAAGTCGCTCCCATTAGAACGGTTCCATTGCAATGCATGGAGCGCAACTTATCAGGCGACTAGGTCGCCCAACAAGTCGCTCCTGTGTGAACCGGCTCTTAGGGCTCGTTCACACAGGGGCGATCTGACTTTGCTAGGCAATTAATTGCAGCATGACTTACAGCACGACTTATGCTAGGTGACTTTGCCTGTGGCCAATCAGAGAAGGGAGGGAGGGGTTGCCCTAGATAAATTCTATTCTTTTTAACTGTAAAATCGCTTCCATGTAGATGGGGGATCCAACTTGGAGGCGACTTCTATGGGCTCAAGTCAGATAGAAGTCACCTTGAAGCCGTGCAGGAACCTTTTTCAGTAGTGGCTCCCTTTCAATGGGATTTGACATCTCAAGCGACTCAAGTCGGGGCACAAGTCACCCCTGTGTGAACAGGCCCTAATGCCCCGTACACGCGATCCGAAAATCGGACGACATCTCATCCGTTTTTTTTTTGCATGCTAATCTCAGATCAAAATTGGAAGAGTTAACTAAAGTCACAAAAATTCTCGTACGACAGAATAAAACAATGTGAAGTGATGTCATGTGCTGTAGTGTAATTGTATTGTATTTTCGGATGACAGCTGTACTGATTAAAATGAAAATTGTACGATGTGTTATCATACGATCAAATTTTTCACACATGTCCAATCGAATAATATCGGATGAACTGTCATGATCGGCTCTCGTAAGTTGTGTACTAACGATCCAATTATCGTACGATCGCATCGTAAGCGATATTTCTTGTCTGATTTTCGGATCATATGTACGGGCCATAAGAGCCCATTCCCACAGGGAAGACTTGCGCTCCGACTTGAGTCGCCTCAAGTTGCCCCAAGTCGCTTGACATGTCAAATCCCATTGAAATGAATGGGAGCCGTCTTAATGTACCCTACTGAGTCGCTCTGACTTCAAAAAAAGGCTCCTGTGCGACTTCAAGGCGACTTCTATCCGACTTGTGTTCATAGAAGTCGCCTCCAAGTCGGATCCCCATCTTAATGCAAACAACTTTTCAGTGAAAATAATAGAATTTTATTTGGGGCAACCCCCTCCCTCCCTTCTCTGATTGGCCAAAGGCAAAGTCGCCTGGCATAAGTCGTGTTGTAAGTCGCACCGAAGTCGCACAGAAAGTCACGCCGAAGATGGATTGCCCCTGTGTGAACTGAGCCTTAGGGTACATACTAATTGCAATAAAAATGTTACAAACCAAACTTGCCACCCTAAAATTTATTTCCATTTTTGCAACCTAACTAGAGAAACTCCCACTATCGGTTTGTTGTGTTCCCATTCAAAAAGCATACTTAAAAATAATGAAAAAATTTGCATAGTAGTCTCATATCGTAAATAAGGGTGTTACTAAAGTTGAGAAAATTCTTGCACGACAGAATACGTCAGAAATTATGTAATGTGTCGTATTGTACTGCAATGTATTCTCTCGTTTCCAAGCATGCACGGTCTTAGTCTTCAGATTTTTTTTTCAGATGAATACTGTACTGATTAAACGAAAATTGTACGATCGGGTATCGTATGAGAAAACTTTTCACGTTTGTCCCTTTGGATAATTTTGCATGGTCTGTTGTGATTGGCTCTCAAAAGCTGGGCACTAACGATCAGATTACTGTACGATTGCTTCAAAAGCGTTATCATTCATTTCAATTTCTGATTGGGTGTGCTAAGTTTTAGACCCCTTTCACACTGCAGCGCCGCTAAAACATCGCTAAAGAGGCGCTCGTTTTTGCCATGTTTTACCAGCGCTTTTGCGCTGGTTTTTGGGGCGCTAGCGCGATGGCTCATTTCAATGGGCTGGGGTGTTTTTTGAAGCGTTATTTGTAGCGTTAAGATCTACAGCGACTGCATTTCCAAGTGCACTTGCAGTGTACAGTGGATTTGCCTTTAGTAAATCACGTGGGCACATTGGCTAGCATGGAGGGGAGTTTCCAGGCAGAGAGAAGAGAAGCCCAAAAAAGCTCAGCAACCTGTAGGAGCAGCTTCTTTGAGCTGCAATCTGCATGAGGCTAAAAAGGGTAGACAACTGAGGAGATAAGACGGATAGAGGGATTTAGTTCCAACAGAGGGGCGGGTATAAACTATGTTGTGCTCATTTACATATTCAAGTCACATACAGCGGATGTGGTTGGTCATATAAATTTACGTTCAGCGTTTTACCGTTGCACCTTCACAATCCTTGCATATCACGCACAACCAAAATCAAACTATAATATGACTTCGATATCCATGACTACATTTCGATAAAGACAAGCTGCCTGTGAAACATTTCTCTTGTAACAGCCAGTAAGGGCAACGCAACTTTTCAATACTTCCTAGATAAAAAGAAGAGTTTATTTTCAAGCGTACCAGATTCCTCAGTGCAACGGACATATTTTGAGAACAAAAGTGAAGCATTGAGGATATAATGCATGAAATATTCAGGGCATTGTACTGCTTGGCACATGTACCAACACGCAGAACGGTCAATCTCACGAGTCTACTTTATACACAATGCTGCCTGTTCTGGTCTGGCAATGAGCAGACTCATAAATGAAGAAAGGCCGATGCCTGGCTGCACATGAATGATCAGGCACTTAATTGAGAAAGCAAGGACATTATTAATCAGGGTGAAGGAACACCTCTACACACAGGGAAATCAGAAAAACTTTCCAGCTACTTCAACTGAAAGGAAATGACAGCAATTAGACAGAACGCAAAATGACAGCACTGAGGGGTAAATGGGCACACAGGGGGGTCCCAGACAGCAGGGAGAATGGGGCGCAGATACTAGAACCGATCCTCCTGCAGTGCAGCAGGAGGAAGAAAAGAAAAGTAGAAGCCAGCAGCACTGCACAAGAGTCACAAGTGTCAGCAATAAGGCTTCTGAAGCACTGAGAGGACCAGATTAAGGTCCCAAGGCGCCAAAGGCGACCGTACCTGGGGAGCGACATGACGAACCCCCTGGACAAAGGTACGAATCAATGAATGTGTCGCGAACGGACGCTGAAAAAGAATCACCAGGGTAGAAATCTGTGCCTTAAGCGTGCTCAATGCCAACTTGTGATCTAGGCCTTGCTTAAGGAAGGCCAGCACCCGAGCCACTGAGAAAGAACGGGGGTTCCAACCCAGGTGCGGTGATAAATCCTACGCAAAGTGGCCTTAGGCTCCTTGAGCATAGTAGGGATCACAGACTCAGAGAGTCCCCTATCCTTTAACACCTGGGACTCAATAGCCAGGCCGTAAAAGCCAGCGAGGGTAAAGCAGGGTGCAAGATGGGGCCCTGTGACAGCAGATCTTTGCGAAGAGGGAGTCGCCAGGGAACGTCGACCACTATCCGCACCACATCAGCGTACCAAGGACGCCGAGGCCAATCTGGCGCTACCAGAATGGTTGGGATCCCTTTTGCCTCTATCCTGCGCAATAGGCAGAGAAGCCGGTACCGAGACCACGGAGCCACGAGGGCATCCCCACGTCTGCCAACGGATCCCTTGTTCTGCCTACGAAGGCATGCACCTTCCGATTGAGCCGGGACGCCAGCAGGTCCACGTCTGGCGTGCCCCACTTTTGACAAATCTGGCGGAACACCTCCGGGTGCAGGGACCACTCTCCCTGATCCAGCCTCTGGCGACTGAGGTAGTCCGCCTGCCAGCTTTCGACGCCCGGAATGTGAACGGCGGAGATTGCCGGCATGTGAAGCTCTGCTCACCTCAGAATGTGGGCTACTTCCGATGCCGCTGCCGCGCTCCTCGTTCCGCCCTGATGGTTCACGTAAGCCACAGCCGTCACGTTGTCTGACTGGACCCGAACAGGCTGACTGTGCAACCTCCCCGACCAGTGGGAGAGGCAAAGCCTGATCGCTCAAAGTTCCAGCACATTGATCGGGAGACGGGACTCCTCTGGGGACCAGCGACCCTGGGTTGACAATAGAGTTACACGACCTTGAAACTCGCTAGTCCGAAACGGAGAGGGTGACCAGCCCCTCCAACGTGTCAGTCGGACAAGCCCAGGTCAGTCTGTTGCACTGCCGACACCGAATGCACTTGGTAGTCCCGCCTTGCTCCTCGCGCCGTCGCCGTAGCCTTCATCGGGTGTAAGACTCCACTCGTCTCGAAGTGTACGGCCGTTAGAGGCGGCAAGTGTAAGGCCCGCAGCTTTCGACCGTCCGCCTGATGGAGTCAGCGGTCTCCGACCTAGTCCCTCTCACCAGGGACGTGGGCCTCCACAAGGCGGTCTAAACA
>BLSH010537001.1:259628-273145 GCA_018402905.1 Glandirana rugosa | reverse complement strand
CAATAAATACAAGAGAACCAGTTCCATTGGCAGCCATACATGCCCACGCCATGACATTACCACCACCATGCTTCACTGATGAGGTGGTATGCTTTGGATCATGAGCAGTTCCTTTCCTTCTCCATACTCTTTTCTTCCCATCACTCTGGTACAAGTTGATCTTGGTCTCATCTGTCCATAGGATGTTGTTCCAGAACTGTGAAGGCTTTTTTAGATGTTGTTTGGCAAACTCTAATCTGGCCTTCCTGTTTTTGAGGCTCACCAATGGTTTACATCTTGTGGTGAGCCCTCTGTATTCACTCTGGTGAAGTCTTCTCTTGATTGTTGACTTTGACACACATACACCTACCTCCTGGAGAGTGTTCTTGATCTGGCCAACTGTTGTGAAGGGTGTTTTCTTCACCAGGGAAAGAATTCTTCGGTCATCCACCACAGTTGTTTTCCGTGGTCTTTTGGTGTTGCTGAGCTTACCGGTGCATTCTTTCTTTATAAGGATGTTCCAAACAGTTGATTTGGCCACACCTAATGTTTTTGCTATCTCTCTGATGGGGTTGTTTTGTTTTTTCAGCCTAATGATGGCTTGCTTCACTGATAGTGACAGCTCTTTGGATCTCATATTGAGAGTTGACAGCAACAGATTCCAAATGCAAATAGCACACTTGAAATGAACTTTGGACCTTTTAGCTGCTCCTTGTACATGGGATAATGAGGGAATAACACACACCTGGCCATGGAACAGCTGAGCAGCCAATTGTCCCATTACTTTTGGTCCCTTAAAAAGTGGGAGGCACGTATACAAACTGTTGTAATTCCTACACCGTTCACCTGAAATGGATGTAAATTCCCTCAAATTAAATCTGAACGTCTGCAGTTAAAGCACATCTTGTTCGTTTCATTTCAAATCCATTGTGGTGGTGTATAGAGTCAAAAAGATTAAATTTGTGTCAATGTCCCAATATTTATGGACCTGACTGTATATGTAAAGCACTGCGTAAATTGACAGCGCTATACAAGTTCCTGAAATAAATAACTAAATAAAATAGGGGAGTCTATTGTTAGACTTGCCAGGCTTCACAAGTTTGTTGCACAAATGAAGCAAGTCCGCATTGCATGACTCCAGATCAATTTTCTTTGCAAACATTCTGCAAGTCTGCTGCAAGTTCTGGTTCGGTTATATTGTGCAATAATCATCCCATCACAGGGGTCACAGTGGCTGAAATTTCATGCTGTAGACTTGCTGAGCTCTTGCTGACTCGCCACTGCAACTTTGCTCTTGCTAGAGACTTTCCACGCAAATTTGCTACAAATTGGAAAAGTGTCAACTAGAACTTGTGCTTCAAGTGCTCTGCAAGTGTACAATATGCCAGTGAAAATGTGCAGCAAGTTAAAGTGGAAGTAAACCCAGATCGGGTTTACTTCCTCTACATTCCCCTGTAAATTAGAAGCATAATGGGCTACTATGCATTGCATAGTAGCCCATTATGTGGCACCTACCTGCAAATGAAGCCTGCGACGTCCAACGCTGTCCCCTGTGCTGACGGCGTCCATTTTCAGCCCCTCTTCCTTCCGGGGCCGCAATTCCGGCTCTGTGACTGGCCGGAGTCCGCGCGACAGTCACGGATCACAGTGGAGTAATGGCACGGAGTCCGCTTCTTCACTGCGCATGTGCCGAAATGACGTAGGCACATTTACTACCCTGCATATCTCCTGAACCGTGCAGGTTTGGGAGATATGCAGGGTAACTACAGGTAAGCCTTATTATAGGCTTACCTGTAGGTTAAAGTGGTTGTCATGAGTTGACAACCACTTAAACTTAAGCAAGTTATCCATGCTGGGTTGCTATTAACCACTTCCTTACTGAGCACTTAAACCCCCCTCCTGCCCGGACCAATTTTCAGTTTTCATCGCTGTCACTCTTTGAATGACAATTGCGAGGTCGTGCGGCGTTGTACTCAAACAAAATTGGCGTCCTTTATTTCCCACAAATAGAGCTTTCTTTTGGTGGTATTTGATCACCTCCGCTGGTTTTATTTTTTGCGCTATAAACCAAAAAAGAGCGACAATTTTAAAAAAAGAACATTTTTTTTTTTACTTTTTGCTATAATACATATCCAAAAATGAAATATAAAAAAAAATGTATTCCTCACTTTAGGCCGACATATATTCTTCTACATATTTGTGGTAAAAAAAAAATAAATCGCAATAAGCGTATTTTGATTGGGTTGCACAAAAGTTATAGCGCCTACAAACTATGGAAATTGGTTTATGGCATTTTTATTTTATTTTTTATTGGTAATGGCGGCGATCTGTGATTTTTATCGGGACTGCTATATTGCCTGCTTACATGTCGGACATTTTTTACACTTTTTTGGGACCAATGACATTTATACAGCGATCAGATCTAAAAATAGACACTGATTACTGCATAAATGTCATTGGCAGGGAAGAGGTTAACACTAAGGGGCAGTGAAGGGGTTAAATGTGCTCCCTGTATGTGTTCTAACTCTCTGGGGGCGGGGCTAACAGGGACATAACAGATCTAACTGATCCCGATCACAAGGATCAGTAGATCTATCGTGCCCCCCTCACAGAGTGGGGAACCGCCATGTTTACATCGGCGGTTCCTCGTTCTGGCTCTCTGTGTAGAGATCGTGGGTCTCCGGCGGACATCGAGTCCACCCGACCCGTGGGCACGGTGGCGCGCGCACGCCGTCGGCGGCTGCAAGAGCGAGCCTGGAGCGCACAAAGGGGAGCACATCAATTGACGGCCTTCCGGCAATTCAGATCCAAGCAATAGCGCGGATCTGAAGTGGTTAAATTCTGCATGATTTAGAGCAGCTCCCTAAAGAGCTTACAATTAGAGGTAGACCAATATAGTTTTTTCTCTGGCCGATGTCGATATTTAGAAATCGGAGCGGTCGATGTCCGATATATGATGCCAATATTTTTGGCCGATTTTTCTTTCTTTTTTTTTCCCTTGATCTTATAAAAGCTAACAATTAAGTAATAAGCAGCGATACAGAAAACTGTTTAAACATTTATTAAACAACACAACAAGTTTACAATGTATAATTTGGATTAAAAAAACGATGCATCTTGAACATTAAATACACAAAAGCAGGTAATCAAAACTTCTGAACGTAAAAAAGTGGGCTAACTTTACTGTTTAGTTTTTTCTTTAATTCATTAAAGTGTATTTTTTCCATTTGGGGGTATACAACCGCTTTAACCATTTCAAGACTAAATCTTTTCTGACATTCGTTGCTTACAAGTAAAATTCTGTATTTTCTGCTAGAAAATCACTTAGAACCCCCAAACATTATATATATATAAATAAATATTAAAAAATTGCGTTTGAAAGACCGCTGCGCAAACGCCGTGTGACATAAAATATTACAACAACCGCCATTTTATTTTTTAGGGTCTCTGCTAAAATATATATATATATTTTAGCAGAGACCCTAAAGAATAAAATGGCGGTTGTTGTAATATTTTATGTCACACGGCGTTTGCGCAGTGGTCTTTCAAACGCAATTTTTTTAATATTTATTTATATATATATATAATGTTTGGGGGTTCTAAGTGATTTTCTAGCAGAAAATACAGAATTTTACTTGTAAGCAACAAATGTCAGAAAAGATTTAGTCTTGAAATGGTTAAAGCGGTTGTATACCCCCAAATGTGATTTTTACCTACAGGTGAGCCTATAATAAAGCTTACCTGTAGGTAAAATGAATAATCGCCTAAACCTGTATGGTTTAGGAGAGATTTGCTCTGTATGCAGCCGTCTGATGTTACAGCACATGTGCTCTGATGAACCGGTGGAGACTGCCGGAAAATCAGAGCTCGCTGCCGAAACAAAGAGCGCACAGGTGGTAGTGACGTCTAATGGCCCCGGCCACTCACATCGCCGGAGCCACGTACCCGGAAGAAAGAAGAGGGACATGTCGGCTCCCTCATCGCTAATCGTGTCGGGCTGCGGGGCCTCATTCTAAGGTAAGTATTTCATAATGTGTTTGTACTCGATGCATACTAACACAGTATGCTATTGTCTTGCAGGGTTTTTTTTTTTTTGGTGCAAGTTTACTACGGCTTTAAACTGAGCTCATTTACACACCAGAGTTCATTCCTTTCATAAGTATAAACATTGTATCGCTTTTGTTCACACAGGGCCGACTTCAGAAAAGGTTCCTGTACTACTTCAAGGAGACTTCTATCGGACTTGTGCCCATAGAATTCAATAGAAGTCGCCTCCAAGTCGGTTCCCCCATCCATATTGAAGCGAATTTACAGGAAAAAGAAAATAATTTACAAAGGCAACCCCCTTCCTCCCTTCTCTGATTGGCCACAAGGAAAGTCGCCTGGCATGGAGTCACTTTGTAAGTCACCTGAAGTCGCGTTAGAAATTGCCTAGCAAAGTCGTGCCGAAGTTGGATCACCCCTGTGGGAATGTGGGCTTATCAGCGATGTTCTCAGACTTGGCAGGCTGCCCGGATTTTTGTCTTTCTGTTCTAATAGGAGTGACTCAAGTCGCTCCAATTTAGAAAAAGGTTCCTGTACTACTTTTGGGGCAACTTGCATTGACTTCTATTACAGAAGTAATTTGCAAGTCGTGCTCTGCAGGGTCGCGCTGAGTCGTCCCGCAAGTCGGATCAATCGGCCGATGTCAATTAATTAAAAAATGCCAAAAATTGGCCCGATATATCAGTCTACCTCTACTTACAATCCAGAATCCCTTCATCAGTGACACAGATGTCAATGATGACCAATTAAGATACAATCCAAATAATCTGAAGGCATGTTTTGGGCTGTGGGAGGAAAAGAGGGTCACCTGAAGGAAACCCACAAAAACACAAAATGACAAAATTTATCATCAATAATGTATATTGCCCTTGAAAAGTTAACTAACTGCCCCTGTGCTAAGCAGCACAATAAAAAAAAAAAAAAAAATTGGGAAATTTTAGAATTCTTACTGCCTTCACAATCTGCATCCTATTAAAAGCAGACTGCACATCTTGTAGATGCCAATTCTATTTAAAGAACAAAAAAAATACTTCCAATCTTACTGGACCAGTCTGAGAATTTACCCTACATGTCTCTAAATCCACTCTCAGGATCTTGGCAGTGAGATCCTACAATGCTGGAATCTATCAAACACAAAATAAAGACTAGAATTCATGTTTAACCTCTTCAGATCCGCGCTATAGCCGACTGACGGCTACAGCGTGGATCTACTTTGCCGGAGCGCCATCAATTGACGTCCGCCACTTTGCGCGCTCCCCGTGCGCCCTCGCGTCCGCCACACGCTGGTTGAGTGTGCCCGCCAGTCAGGCGGACTCGATGTCCGCTAGAGACCCGCGATTGTCTAACAGAGAGCCAGAATGGGAAACCGCCAATGTAATCACAGCAGTTTCCTGTTCTGTGAGGAGGACATGACAGATCTACTGATCCCAGTGATCGGGATCAGTTCTATCTGTTATGTGGGAACACAGTTAACCCCTTGATCGCCCCCTTAGTGTTAACCCCTTCCCTGTCAGTGACATTTATATAGTAAACAGTGGCTATTTTTAGATCTGATCGCTGTATAAATGTCATTGGTTCCAAAAAAGTGTAAAAAATGTCCGACATGTCTGCCGCAATCCCGATAAAAATCGCAGATCGCTGCCATTACTGATAAAAAAATAAATAATAATAATAATAAAAACGCCATAAATCCATTCCCATAGTTTGTAGATGATATAACTTTTGCGCAACCCAATCAATATACGCCTATTGCGATTTTTCTTCATAGAATATATATCGGCCAAACTGATGAATAAATTAGTTTTTTTTATTTTTTGGACATTTATTATAGCAAAAAGTAAAAAATATTGTTTTTTTTAAAAAAAATTGTTGCTCTTTTTTTTGTTTATAGCGCAAAAAATAAAAACCACAGAGGTGATCAAATACCACCAAAAGAAAGCTCTATTTGTGGGGAAAAAAAGGACGTCAATTTTGTTTGGGTACAACGCTGCACAACCGCGGAATTGTCATTCAAAGAGTGACAGAGCTGAAAACTGAAAGTTGGCCTGGGCAGGAGGGGGGTTTAAGTGCCCAGTAAGCAAGTGGTTAAAGAACCTTTTTACCTAAAGGGCCCTTTCTTACCTAACGCAGTTGGATGCATTTTGGACTGCACTCCAACTGCATATAGTCCAAAATCCAGGCTATCCTATGGGCAGTGCAGAGCAGAAAAGTACAGTATGTTGCATTTTTCCACACTGCAAAAGTGCATGCAAACGCATTACAGTAGAGCTGCACGATTAATTATAATAAAATCGCTATCTCGATTCAATCCCCCCACCCCCCCGTGCGATCTCCAATCTCCATCACACATTACCATGATTTTCAGTGCAGTTAATGGAGTCCGACTTGCGGGGTGACTCAGCGCGACTTGACTGTAAAAGAAGTCAATGAAGTCTCCCCAGGAAGGAATCTTTTTCTAAGCGCCTTCAGAGCGCCTTGAGTCTCTCCTATCTGGGCTGATTGCCAAGTCTGAGATCATTGCTGATAAAAGCAAAGAGATACAATGTTTCTAGTTATCAAAGGAATTTACTCCATGTATAGAAGAGTTTAGTTTAACCATTTAAAGACAATTTCTGACATTTGTTGCTTACAAGTAAAAATCCAGTATTTTCTGCTAGAAAATTACTTAGAACCCCCAAACATTATATAATTTTTTTTTAGCAGAGACCCTAGAGAATAAAATGGCGGTTGATGCAATATTTTATTTCACACGGTGTTTGCGCAATGGTCTTTCAAACGCAATTTTTTAGGAAAAGTTACACTTTCAAAAAAATAAATAAATAAACAGTGCTGTTAGCCCAATGTTTTTGTATATGTAAGATGTTACGCCGTGAGAATCGCGATCTTAATTCTAAGCAAAAAAATCGGGATTCTCATTTTGCCCAGAATCGTGCAGCTCTACATCACAGTGCACATAGAAGCCCCAGGAAATAAAGAAGAAGGAAGTGTCCTCAGGACAAATACAGGTAGAAAAACGTGCATCAACTGCATGTAAGGCATGCATCAAATGCATACATAGGTACAGGGAAAACAATGCCGTTTTTGGTGTGAAAGGGGCCTCAAGGACTGAAACGAGGTCACATGCAAACAAGAACTTTAAACTGGACAATATTGTCCAACAGAACAGCTTCCACTGGCACATACAGTATATCACAAAAGTGAGTACACCCATCACATTTTTGTAAATATTTTATTCTATCTTTTCATGTGACAACACTGAAGAAATTACACTTTGCTACAATGAAAAGTAGTGAGTGTAGAGCTTGTATAACAGTGTAAATTTGCTATCCCCTCAAAACAACTCAACACACAGCCATTAATGTCTAAATCGCTGGCAACAAAAGTGAGTACACCCCTAAGTGAAAATGTCCAATTTGGGCCCAAAGTGTCAATATTTTGAGTGACCACCATTATTTTCCAGCACTGACTTAAACCTACTGGGCATGGAGCTCACCAGAGCTTCACAGGTTGCCACTGGAGTCCTCTTCCACTCCTCCATGACGACATCAAGGAGCTGGTGGATGTTAGAGACCTTGTGCTCCTCCACCTTCCGTTTGAGGATGCCCCACAGATGCTCAATACGGTTTAGGTCTGGAGACACGCTTGGCCAGTCCATCACCTTTACCCTCAGCTTCTTTAGCAAGGCAGTGGTCATCTTGGAGGTGTGTTTGGGGTCATTATGTTCGAATACTGTCCTGCGGCTTAGTCTTCAAAGAGAGGGGATTATGCTCTACTTCAGTATGTCCCAGTACATGTTGGCATTCATGGTTCCCTCAATGAACTGTAGCTCCCCAGTGCTGGCAGCACTCATGCAGCCCCAGACCATGACAATCCCACCACCATGCTTGACTGTAGGCAAGACACACTTGTCTTTATACTCCTCACCTGGTTGCCGCCACACACGCTTGACACCATCTGAACCAAATAAGTTTATCTTTGTCTCATCGGACCACATGACATGGTTCCAGTAATCCATCTCCTTAGTCTGCTTGTCTTCAGCAAACTGGGCTTTCTTGTGCATCATCTTTAGAAGAGGTTTCCTTCTGGGGTGACCGCCATGCAGACCAATTTGATGCAGTGTGTGGCGTATGGTCTGAGCCAGCAATGCTGGCAGCACTCATACGTCTATTTCCCAAAGACAACCTCTGGATATGACGCTGAGCACGTGCACTCAACTTCTTTGGTCGACCACGGCGAGGCCTGTTCTGAGAGGAACCTGTTCTGTTAAACCGCTGTATGGTTTCGGCCACCGTGCTGCAGCTCAGTTTCAGGGTCTTAGCAATCTTCTTATAGCCTAGGCCATCTTTATGTAGAGCAACAATTCTTTATTTCAGATCCTCAGAGAGTTCTATGCCATGAGGTGTCATATTTAACTGCCAGTGACCAGTAAGAGAGAGTGAGAGCGATAACACCAAATTTAACACACCTGCTCCCCATTCACACTTGAAACCTTGTAACACTAACAAGTCACATGACACTGGGGAGGAAAATGGCTAATTGGGCACAAATGGGCAAATTTACACTGCTATACAAGCTGTACACTCACTACTTTACATTGTAGCAAAATGTAATTTCTTGTAATTTCAGTGTTGTCACATGGAAAGATATAATAAAATATTTACAAAAATGTGAAGGATGTACTCACTTTTGTGAGATACTGTATTTGTTCTGCACACACTGGCACAAATCTCTGGCAGCTGCTCATGGCTTTAAACTGCTCTGTTAACAAAATTCAGAGCAGCTTTCAGCATAGCTTTCACCTTCCGACTGTTATCTGTTAAAACTAATGGGCTTTCAGCTCTAGTGTATACATAAACCAAATTAAATAAGACTGCAGACAGCCCTTTGTTATGCGATATAACATTTCAATAAAAACAACAAACATGTTATACTTACAGTACCTGCTCTGTGCAATCGTTTCCCTGGGGGCACCCGTGCAGGCTCGCTCCCAAGTCCCTCTGCTGCGTCCATTGACACAGAGGGACTCGCCCCCCGGCTCCTGTGTCACTGGATATGATTGACAGCAGTGGGAGCCAGTGGCTCCTGCTGCTATCAATCTGTCCAATGAGGAGAGAGATAGCGGCTGTGCAGCGCTCGTGCACATTGCTGGATCAGATCAGGCTCAGGCGAAAAATTGGGGGAGGCCAGCACAGAAGGTTTTTCACCTTAATGCATAGAATACATTAAGGTGAAAAACCTTGAGGCTTTACAACCACTTTAATCTTAAAGTAGCACTGAAAAGTAGAAGTCTAGTCAAATTTAACTAAGCTAAAACCTACTCCCACCCCTATTCTAAACGACCCCATAGAGGAAAAATGTCTATACTTGCCTATTCTGATGATCGGCTCCCAGTGCCGGCTTTAGTGTAGAGAATGGACAGCTGATAACGCATGCCACATAGTAAGCCCATGACTGTCTAGTAACTAGACACCTTGTCCAATTCCATAATTATGAATTAAAGGGTATCGGACTTTGATTTGGACAAGATGTATGCATGGAATACCGGCCATTTCCCAGGCGCATAAACACGATCCACTGCACAGAGGTAAAGATCTATGTGCTCATGTGAAGGAAACCGAAGTCAGTCATCAATCTGGTGAACAGTAGCACATTGTGGTCTTCGATTCTTTCAGTTTTTGCACTCATAGCTGTACTGCTAATGACCAGTTAGGCCTCATGTACACTACAGCTGCTAAACTGAAGTTTAAGAGCAGTTGAGCATTTTTTTTCAGCAGCCCCTGAACTCTCCACTGTCATCTTATCTGTACATGTACACTCACTCAGTTCTTATAGTAGTTTACAGCCATTTTTGAAAGCAGAAAAACTGCAATCAGGACTATAGTTCACTGGCATTTTAAACGGCAAATGCTTGTAACCATGGTAAACCGCATTTGCGTTTATAAGCGCTTTTAAAGGGGAACACATTTCTGATAATTTTTGAACATAGAAAAATGTTGAGAAAACCCAAATTTCACCACATGACGTTGCCTGCTTCAATGGATGAGTCAAGTAGCGACAAACTCGGGTCCTCTCCTCAGAGCAACAGCAACATCAGAAGCATCTCCTCACACATGCTCATGATGGGATCCATAGTAAAAACACAAAACATAAGACAGCTATCTAAAAGCACACTGCTCTCTCTGCTGCTGCTCTCTCTCCGCTCACAGAATGGCTGAAATAGTTAAAGGGGTTGTAAAGGTACAAGGTTTTTTACCTTCATGCATTCTATGCATGAAGGTAAAAAACCTTCTGTGTGCAGCAGCCTCCCCAATACTTACCTGAACCCAACCTCAATCCAGTGATGTCCACGAGAGTCTTGTCTCACCAGTGACTTGCACCCCTAGTACCGTATTTGTCCGATTACCCAAAATAACAAATCAGGAAGATTCAATTTGATGCATTTTACAAAAACATAGAAAAACATAGGTATATTCTGACCCGTAAAAATATAATTTACCCTGGGGTTCTTTAAGCCGAAGCAAGAACTTACTTACTGGATGTAGAACTTAAACCTGGTCTAAACTATCAACTAAATTTTGAGTCCTTTCTTATGTTTTTTTAAAACTGACAATTTGCTGCGACTTTCTTGGCTCTTACATATATGGTGATTGTGTATAATATATGTAGATGAATAGCCTTCTTTGTCGATTATATGGCATTTAAATTTCTAGATTATGAATCCTCCCTCCCCCACTTCTGAAGGAGGAAGATATCACTGCTTTAATTTTTCTTGCTTCTCCTATAGTCTTTGTTGTGGATCTTCTCACCATTTTTCCTTTTATTGTATTTTGATTCTCACTTTGTTGTATATATATGCAGGGTTTGTATTGTCTCCCTATATTTATGGGATTCATTATAGGGTTTCAACTCTGATTTGCTGTCTTCATGCTATCTTGCTTTCATCCTACCCCTTATCTCCCTCCCTCCCTTTCCTTCAAACAGGCAGTTGTTTAAATAGCAAGCCAGGCTGGTGGCCTTATTCCCATCAGACATGCATTCCTTTGTGCAATCCATATTCCCATCAGATATGCATTCCATTGTGCAATCTACTGTCATACGTCATGGCACTAGCACCTGTGTTCCACACTGGAGCCTGCGGTCTGTGATGCAAATGCAATTTTAGCCCATCAGAAGACCAGTGCTGGTAGCAGAGCTTACAGGGTGAAGGCAGAGGGTTGATGGCTAGGTGCCAGAGCTGCACATCTAAAGCCATGAAGGCAATAATATGCAGAGGACCTTTACACCCTTTGGAAGACCATCTGGTCCACTGGAGTATCATTTTTTTTTTTTTTTTTTTTAAGGATTGTTTATTTCAGGGCCTCCTTTGTTTGATTTCTCTATAGATGTGAGCTTTTTAGGGGTGTTCACTTTTGCTTCCTTCTGCCACACAGGTCAGCCCCAATGCATAAACTTTAGACTTCCAAGCATACACCTCAGATAAAACTTTAGGAAGGCAGAGTACCACTGCAGACATGTGGCCTTCTTCTGCACAGCACACTGACATGGTGAGCTGCCACCATGATTAAAGGCTGAGTTCACATTGAAGCAAGGAGCGGCTCACACAGGGGGTCTGGTGTGTTCCTGTTCACCATTTCATGTCTGATTTCAGTCCGAATTTTTGGCTGAATTTGGACCTGAAATGGACCAGAAGACACACTGAACTCCTGTGCAATTAGCTCCAGAGAAGTGAGTGCCAGTCACCAATTCGCAATAGTGTGAACCCGCCCTTAAGCAACAGCAGGGATATAGGGTGGGCAAGGCTTTGTACTGACAGCCTAGTGCGTGATCAATTACAGCCAGTAGCAGCACCTGGTCTCTCTCCATGCTTCATTTTGCTTAGAAGTCACCCCCCCCCCCCCCTAGAATTTCTGACCGTGGCCATCTAATGTAAGGGCAGAGGATTCATGTAGCATTTACTTGCAGGAATCCACCTGGCCTTAACTCATACATGCAGGCAGACTCCTGGGATGTATGGCATTATCTGCCTAGACCTGGAAACCAGTAACTAAAGAAATATAAAAATAAATAAAAGTTTAAAACAAGTGAATTTACAATCCTATTTACTAATGCCAGCAGCATAAGAATTAAACATAGTCAAAGCTTGATGAATTAGGCCCAATGAAGTATGTGACATAAATATATATAAATCCATATGAACTGGCAGTGGAATATATACATATACACATATACTAAAGGAATATGGAGGCTGGATGTCATCCCCTACCACTGAAATTCCTGTTTGCTGCCACGCAGATCCAATGGTCTCAAAACATTTTGAGGTGCCAAGCTAGAACTAGTATGCAGATTAGAAGATCTGACTTCAGCAAAGCAACTGGTATTTTCAGAGGGAGGTCAGCAATAGCAGCCCCCATATTTTTTTCACTACAATTTCCTTTAAAACAAACAAGTAAACAAAATACAATGAAACCTCACATCCCAGCAAGCAACATACAACTGTACAAGAGCCTAGACTTCTTTACATAATTAAAGTGGAGTTCCATCCACTTTTACAAGGGGATCTAAAAGTAAAGACTACCCCTCCACCCCTTGTTTTTGGATATCTATTTCTTTTTTCTTTCAGAAGTACTTGGTGAACTTCCGTCCTAGCCCAGGCCGCAGAAAGTACGTCACATCCTCTAATGCGGTGAGCCCTCCTTCTCCCCTGCTGTCTTCTGGGACCTGTGTGTGTCCTAGAAGACAAGCTGGCCATTCACAAAACGCTGCGCGATTTGCGCATGGACAGCAGGAAACGAGCTTTGAAGTCTGAAGGCTCCAATGCCAGTTTCCCTTAGTTGGAATGGCGACGGCTGCACATGAGCCGGTGGACGAATCGGCCTCGGGGGGCCAACACGGCGGGCTCCCTGGACAGGTAAGTGTCCTTATTAAAAGTCAGCAGCTACAGTACTTGTAGCTGCTGACTTAAAAAAAAAAAATGTGCGGCTGGAACTCCACTTTAAGAAGATATAAAGCATTGTGAAACCAGAACTTCCAGATTCAGGTACTGGTTTGTAAACAAGGCAAGATAAAAAAACAGTTCTCACTGAGCCATTTACTGATGGGGATTCTTTTAGACTTTTCCAGCAGCACAAAGCACTGACAAATATCCCTCACACGTAAAGTGGGTAAAAGTGTGAACACGAGTTCGCCCAAGTGTGACGTAAATGTTTGGTCATGGACTTAGACCTTCAAGACCAAAGTGTTACGAAATATAGAAGAATTTCACCTCAAGGTCGGCGTGTAAAAAAAAAAAATTCAGTCGTCGATGTTCATGACATCGACGACTGAAAATTATTCCTGTGAATGGACAGGTCCCTCGGGCGGCACAACCGGGGGGCTCCGGCTAAGCAGGTGGCCGAGTACACGTCGGCAGCGGTAAGGTTGATTCCCTTTGACCGTAACCTCGGAAGTCTGAAGTTTCGAGCAAAGGACGACAGGTACGCGTTTAGCGCGTCGCA
>BLSH010537001.1:182172-201362 GCA_018402905.1 Glandirana rugosa | reverse complement strand
ATTTACCCCCCCCCCCCCCCCCCAATGCACTTGCACTGCAGCATCTCAAGCACAGTCAGCATTTAAAGTAAGTGCTTCTTTCTTCTCATGCTATAAGCCTAAGGCCCCTTTCACACAGAAAGACCGATCAGGTCAGCCTGTCATTTTTTTAGGCAGACCCAATTGGACCATCTATGAAGCTGCAGGTTTCAATAGACATGTGTCCATTGACACCTGCCAGCATCCAATCCGATCCTATCCACTAAAAACAGATGGATGGGGGATCCATTGCCCATTTCTCTGGCAGATCGGATGACAATTGGATATAAACAGACAGGCGGTCCATTTCCGACCACCCATACAGGAAAGTGGGCTGTGTCCACTCTGCATAAGCAGAGCAGACACAGACCGGCCATCCGCATGCTCAGCGAGGATCAGCAGACAGATTTCCCGCTGAGCAGGCAAATGCGCTGGCGGAAAGTGCCAGTGTGAAGGGGGCTTTACAATGTCTGTCTGCAAAAACTTTAAGTAGCTAACCACCCATCTGTCCTGTCTGAGGCTTGGTACACATATAATTGCTTTTGCGGGCCGCGTTTGTTTGGGTACAGCAGCCCATTCTATTGAATGGGCTGCCGTGCCTGCATTTCCTCCAGAAAAAGGTGCATGCAAAATGCAGACCACAGGGAAATTACATAATCGTTTTCACCGTGCGATTTCCCCATGGTCCTTGCACCCGCAAACACGCTGCGTCTTTACATGCGTGGAGGTGTCATTCAGAATGAATGGCGGCCCTGTGTGTTTTCTCATAGCAGCGTGTTTTCCCTGTGGGTGGCTGTAGGTGCGGGAATTGATGCAATTTTAGAAGCCACCTGCAACCAAGGGCGTGGCAAGGCTTATACCTATGCAGGTTGCAGTTGATGCGTTTTCTGGTACGCTTTGCTTTTTTTTTACATGCATTTTTGATGTGATTTTAATGCATTTCATATGCATTTTGCTTTTTTGGGAGGTGTCTGTTGTCATGCAGGAGAAACCAGCAAAAGCGCAGCAGAAACACATCAAAAACACAAGCACTGCATTTTAACGCATTTCCATTGAAGTCTGTGAAACCAAAAATGCAATCTGCTGTGGATGTAGCGTTGTTTATTGAAACCCCACAAAAGTGGAAACCGGAAGTGACATTCTGTCACCGCCATATTGCTACACCCACACTCGTCCACAGTAAGGATACAAAGAGAAGGTGGCAAATGGACATCTTATTACACCCTCCGGAGTTTTTAATTTCACACTTATTTTTAACAGTAAACGGAGCTTACATACTGAAATACATTATATAGAAATAAGTGACATGGTTTTCGTGTTATATTTTAAAAGCAGTGGTGTTCTGTGACATGCAACATGCATGTGAAGTCTTTGAATGCATCGGCGCCTTCAGTTTTGGGAGCACATTTGTAGAATCCTGCCTAAAAGGAGGCATTGGAGCCATGGGGGGAGTTAATGGACAATGTCCCTGAAGGTGAAGTACAACTAAAGGCTCCCCTGTATGACACGCTACACAAATCCCAAATCCAGTTATTATGTGATGCTTAAAGTGGTTGTAAACCTCAGACTGGAAATTTGGACAAAGCATATCCCTCTATAATGTGTACTTGTCTCAATTAACGACTTCAAGACCAAGCCTATTTCTGACACTTGGGGGTTGATTTACTAAAGCTTGAGGCTGGGTTCACACATGAGGAGCACAAGTCGCATTAAGTCACAAAAACAATGATTCCCTATGAGAGCCGTCTTAACTGGTCCGACTTGTGTTTTTCAAAGTCGCACCGACTTTGAAAAAGGTTCCTGTACTACTTTTGTCCGACTTTGATCCTACTTCAGCCCATTGAAAAGCATTGAAGTCGGATCAAAGTCGAATCAGTGACTTCACTGATCCGACTTTGGCATGCGACTTGTGCTCTGGGGATCATGAAGGGGAACTCCACGCCAAATTAAAAAAAAAAAAAAACTGGCATGGGGTCCCCCTTCAGGAGCATACCAGGCCCTTTGGTCTGCTATGGATTTTAAGGGGACCCCCCACGCCAAAAAACCGCGTGGGGTCCCCCCCAAAATCCATACCAGACCCTTATCCGAGCACGCAGCCCGGCAGGCCAGGAAAGTGGGTGGGGACGGGCAAGCGTCCCCCCCCCCTACTGGACCATACCAGGCCGCGTGCCCTCAACATGGGGAGTATGGGTGCTTCGGGGCAGGGGGGGGCTCTGCGCCCCCACCCCAAAGCACCTTGTCCCCATGTTGATGAGGACAAGAGCCTCTTCCCGACAACCCTGGCCGTTGATTGTCGGGGTCTGCGGGCGGGGACTTATCGGAATCTGGAAGCCCCCTTTAACAAGGGGGCCCCCAGATGCCGGCCCCCCACCCTATGAAAATGAGTATGGGGTACATCGTAACCCTACCCATTTACCTGGAAAGAAAGTGTACAAAAAAACACTACACAGGGTTTTAAAATATTTTTATTAAATCAGCTCCGGCGTCTTCTCTCCTCTCCGGTTTCTCCTTTCTTCGGCTCTTTTGCGGGGTCTTCCATCTTCTGAAGGGTCTTCTTTCTTCTCTGCGGCATCTTCTGCTCTTTTGCTGGTCTTCTCCGCTGTCCCCTTTCCTCTGTTCGTCTCCATCTTCTTCCCATGTTGACACGAGGCGATCTCCTTCATGAATGCCCTCTCCGCTGTGTGCTGTGCCTTATATTGGCATGGGGCGTGGCCACCAGATGACATCACCCGGAGGCCCCGCCCCATATGATGTTGCATCCTGGGGTGGAGCTGTGACATCATATGGGGCGGGGCCTCTGGGTGATGTCATCTGGTGGCCACGCCCCATGCCAATATAAGGCACAGCACACAGCGGAGAGGGCATTCGTGAAGGAGATCGCCTCGTGCCACTGCCAACATGGGAGAAGAAGAAGGAGAAGAAGAGAGGAAGAACAGAGGGAAGGGGACAGCGGAGAAGACCGGCAAAAGAGTAGAAGACGCCACAGAGAAGGAGAAGAAAGAAGACCCCTCAGAAGGTGGCAGACCCCGCAAAAGAGCCGAAGAAAGGAGAAACCGGAGAGGGGAGAAGACGCAGGAGCTGATTTAATAAAATATTTTAAAACCCTGTGTAGTGTGTTTTTTGTACACTTTTGTTTCCCCAGGTAAATGGGTAGGGCTACGATGTACCCCATACTCATTTACATAGGGTGGGGGGCCGGCATCTGGGGGCCCCCTTGTTAAAGGGGGGTTCCAGATTCCGATAAGTCCTCGCCCGCAGACCCCGACAACCAACGGCCAGGGTTGTCGGGAAGAGGTCCTTGTCCTCATCAACATGGGGACAAGGTGCTTTGGGGTGGGGGGCGCAGAGCCCCCCCTGCCCCAAAGCACCCATACTCCCCTGGTATGGTCCAGGAGGGGGGGGGCGCTCGCTCGTCCCCACCCCCTTTCCTGGCCTGCCAGGCTGCGTGCTCGGATAAGGATCTGGTATGGGTTTTGGGGGGGACCCCACGCCGTTTTTTCGGTGTGGGGGTTCCCCCTAAAACCCATACCAGACCAAAGGGCCTGGTATGCTCCTGGAGGGGGACCCCATGCCAGTTTTTTTTTTTTTAATTTGGCGTGGAGTTCCCCTTTATGATCCCCAGAGCACAAGGTGCCTGGCATTGTCGGGATCAAAGCCGGATCCCTGTTCACAAATGGTCCGACTTTGACCCTATGTAGGACCGTAAATCGCACAGCAAAGTAGGATCAAAGTCGGACCGTTTTTTTTGTCGGATAGTGTGAACCCAGCCTTATTGTCAAAGCTTGATTGAACAGGCTAAGGTTAGAAGCTGATTGACTAGCATGCATAGCTGCACCGTTTTATGCACTCTCCAGCTTTAGTAAATCAACCCCTTGGTGTTTACAAGTTAAAATCAGTACATTTTGCCAGAAAATTACTTAGAACCTCCAAACATAATACATCATTAACAAAGACCCTAGAGAATAACTTGACGGTCGCTCCAATATTTTATGTCACACGGTATTTGCGCAGTGGTCTTTTTTTAGGAAAAATACACTTTTTTGAATTAAAAAATAAGAAACAATAAAGTCAGCCCATTTTTTTTGCATATTGTGAAAGATGATGTTACCGAGAGTAGGGCCTCTTTCACACAGGCGTGTCCATGTGCGGGGTCCTCTTTGCTCAGCAGGGATCGCTCTGCTGATCCCCGCTGAGATGGAGGATGACAGATCCGTCTTCGCTCACTATGCAGGTATGGCTCTGTCAGAGCCCAGCTCTCCTCTATGGGAAATCGAATGATAACAGACCATCTGTCCGTTGTCATCCGATCCCCAGACGGATGGAAAAATAGGGTTTCCATCCATCAGACTTTACGGGACAGGATCGGATCGGAGAGCGGCGGTTGTCAGCGGTCATGTCACTGCTGACATCCGTTGCTCCATAGAGCTGCATGGAGCGTCCGTTCAGTTGTGATGACGAAACACGTCAGGGCCTGACCCAACGGCAACCGGAAGTGACGTTCGCGTGTCACCAAAAGGAAGCGGAGGACCGGACACCTCACTGCAGGCTGTGTGAGAGGCAGAGAGGGTGAACGGTGAATATCACAAATGTATTACGGCTTATTTTAACTGCATATTTTGTAAGTGTAATTTATATGGGGCATTCTAATAAAAGTTAAAACAGGATTACATTATGTAAGGCTTTCTTTTATACCCTAATATGACAATGCATTGTGAATGACTGACAAGAGAGACGTATCCAGGAGTCTTGTACAAGGCTTAACTTACACCAATATCTGGTCAATGCAATTCTTTGGGGGGCGAGAGGCACATGGTGGATGATCGGTGTGGGTGCACACATGCCATTCTACATCTTGCTAGTTCATCACCCCTTATCTGGATTCTGACACTGGTGGTGTTTTACCCTGTGGTGCACGTCTGTTGATTCCTTGTATAGGAACTGTTGCATTGTAGCGCTGCTATGAATACCAATATCAGATCAACTCGGAGTCAATGGACTGATTTTGTATTTGTATATATACATATCTAATTTCTATTTTAGCAGCAGCTTGGTTCTAATTGCTGTAAATTTTATTTATATCCTGAGCGCTGTGGTGTGTAGGAGGGCTACGTTTATTTTTTGGTTTTGTCCGTTCAGGTCCGCCTGAAAAACAGACAGGTGGACCTGAACGGAATGACCGTGTGAAAGGGACCTAAATAGATACCTAACATGTTACGCTTTAAAATTGCACGCACTCATGGAATGGTGACAAACTACGATACTTAAAAATCTCCATAGGTGATGTTTGAAAATTTTTAACGGTTATCAGTTAACAGTTACAGAGCAGGTCTTTTGCTAGAATTATTGCTCTTGCTCTATTGATCATATTGATTGATATGTCCAAGTTTTCACATAACAGGTGCTAATCATGTGCATAGTAGCGCTAACAAAATAAGTCCATATGAAAGTGCACCAATAGATCAGATGATATTAGCCTTGTAGTCCACCGTCACCACACCTCGTGAGAAGAAATGGGGGATAACCCCCTATATGAAAAGACTCACCAACAAGTGGCCACAAATGCGCCCAGCAACCATATATCACAAAAGTGCCAGCGTCCAATAATCCTTCACTCAATATGGTTAAATCGGCTTGATGTGAACATTAGGGATAATACGATCATCATGTGAGAGCTAAATGGTCCCTTAAAAGAAAACCACTCACATAGTGCATTACCTTAAAAAAGATTTAATACACTGCACATTTTAAAAATCCCCCCTTTAGGAGATGCACTTACAAAAGAAAAACACAAATCCAGCATATGTAATGCAGAAGCACTGTGACCTGATAATCAAGCACTCAGCGTCGGACGAATCCGCGTCACCACTCGTATTCAATATAACGGTGCTCCCGGGAACGAAACGTCTGAGCTGATTCAGACTGACAGCCGCGTGGTCACGCCCTGACACGTTTCGTCGTCACTTCGCCTGAGGGACATTTGATCTTTTTTACTAATAGTAGCTGCTGCACTCTGATTTTATATTAGACTGTTATTATCCTATCAGGTTTATACCTGTGTTGTGTTTCATGTATTTCTGTTACTATTTTTGACTACTGTATGGTATTTTCTAGAAGCGCTGATTTCTATGCTCTACAATCCTCCAGTGTTTTTGTAGTGCCTAGGAAATTTTTATTCAATGCCTCATATGCGTGATTTGAACACCGTTTACATTTGGGGGTGCAATTTACGTATACGTTTTCTTTGGCGCAGGGACGGGGGCGCTTTAAATTTTTTTTTTTTTCTCATTTATTTTATTTGACATGGTCCCTTAAAAAAAAAAAACAAAAAAAAAAAACTGATCACTTTTATTGCTGTCACAAGGAATGTAAACATCCCTTGTGACAGTAATAGGCAGTGACAGGTACTCTTTATGGAGGGATCTGGAGTCTAAAAGACTTAAAAGTATTCAAAATGCCAAAATATGTGTTTTGCAATACTAACATTTTTTTAAAAGCGGCACCATTCGCAGCCGAGTAAACCAGAAGTGACACTGTGACGTCGCTTCCAGTTTACTACTCGATCGTTTTGTTCAGGTCTCCGTCCCCTCCCACTGCTCGTGATAACGGCTGAGTGGCTTATTAGCTGCATCGATTGTTATCATGAGAAAGTTGACTGCCAGCTTTAAAAAAGGTACCGGGGTGATGCCTCTGGCTGCAGGCTTCACCCTGGTGCAAATCACTTCAACAAAATGACGTACAAGTATGTGATTTTGTATGAAGTAGTTAAAAACACTAAGCCCCCGTTCACGTCTGAGCGATTTAACATGTCAAATTGCATACCAAATTGCAGCCTATTGCCAGCAACGGCATTGTCCTAATCGGTTATTCAGCTTAAAGCGGTAGTAAACCCGCTGACCGAAATAAAAATAAAAAAAAAGCCTGCAAGAAAATCGCATAATATGTTAGTATGCATCGCATACTAACATATTATGAAATACTTACCTTAGAACGAGGCCCCCGATGCCCGAGTCGGTCAGCGCTAAGGACGCTGACATCTTTGTCCTCTTCTGTCTTCCGGGTACGTGGCTCCGGCGCTGTGAGTGGCCGGAGCCGCGTGACGTCACTCCCGCGCATGCGCGCGGGAGCTCTTCGCACCGGCAGCCAGCTCTGAGATGCCGGCCGCCTCGGCCGGATCGTCAGAGCGCATGCGCCGCTAATGTCAGCGGCTGCATGCAGGGCGAATATCTCCTGAACCATGCAGGTTTAGGAGATATTCTTTTTACCTACAGGTAAGCCTTATTATAGGCTTACCTGTAGGTAAAAATAGATTTTAGGGTTTACTACCGCTTTAACTCGCACGGTTTCAAACGTGCCTTCAGTGTGAACGAGGGCTAAGTGTCATTTATGTCTGCTGATTCGATCCTCTGCTTTCAGCATAAGTATCTTCTGACACTTTTTCTGACACCAAGAGAAAAATTGTGACAGGGGAGGGACCTCCAGCTGATTGACAGCCTCAGCTCTGTTCCTGTGTGCTGTGCAGGGCCGTCTTTAAGGCAGGGCCAAAGGGGCAGCTGCCCTGGTCCCTGTCATTGTTGTGGGGCCCAAAGCAGCTGCCTCATACTTGCCAACTATCCTGGTTTAAATTCCCTTGTCCCTTGAAGTTTTAGACCTGTGCTGTGTCCCGATATATAAGTGCTGCTACTAAAGCTGCTCAACTCTGCCCTATTGTTTTGTACAGATGACTCACCTGCAGATCCTTTGTTTACATGCAAATAACCGGCATTGATATGTAAATAGCTGCAGCATTCGTATGTAAATAGTGGCGGACAGTTGCGCTAATATGTAAACAAAGGTGGCATTCATATGTATATCATGCCCCCCCCCCCCCCCGAGGTCATATTCACCATCACCTATACTGGATGCTGCCCACTGGGGAGACAAAGGCATTCTTAAAATTCCACAGCACATGTCAGCAGATGCGTGAGGGTGTCATTAATAATTGATGCCACTGCTGTGTATCTGCTAAAGGACAGCACATTTCTGTGGTGTCAGGAAAGTGACTTTGCGTTCCCCAGTCCATGGTGTGCAGGCAGTGAGGAGATGATGTGCTGCAACCTCTAGCAACCAATCTGTGGGCAGTAATGGTGTGCAGTAACCTCTATCAACCAATCAGTGAGCAGTATTGATGTACAGTAATCTCTAGCAACCAAACAAGCAGAAAGCATGTGCTGTAACCTCTAGCAACTAATCAGTGAGCCGTAATGTGTGCTGTAACCTCTAGCAACCAGTCAGTAAGTGGTAATGATATGCTGTAACCTCTGGCAACCAATCAAAATCACTGCTGATCTGATTCAGTAAACTGATTTTGAGTCTAGTTGCTATTTATTGTGTGTCTCAGAGCAGGTGGAGAGTGAAATTGCATGAGGGAGGGGGCCCAAGAAAATATTTGCCCAGGGTCCAATCAATATCAAAGATGGCCCTGGTGCTGTGTGTAGGGGGGTGTGTCTCTTCCCTCCAATCAGCTCTCAGAACTCTCCTCACTGAGCTCTGCAGAGTGTAACTTCAGCTCTGCTCCCCCTTTCTTTTAATTGCATCAAGCTTATAAATTTAGCACTTTGAACGGATGTAGAGAAGAGAAGACTGCAGATTGGCAGGTACAACTTATGTAGGAGGATTTGTTTCATCTCTGTGTATCACCTGAGACCAGTCACTTCACTGGGTATATGTGAGGGTTTACATCCACTTTAATCCACATAGATTATGCCAGAAAAAGCAAAAATAGAGGGCGCACCAACCTTGCACATTACTTTTTTTTCAAATAACAATTTTTTATTGAAACTCAATACATTCGTAGATATCAGTACAAACACAAGTGTAGCAGGTTAATCAAGTGATCATCACAATCAGTGTTAGCAATATTGCAATAGTGAGGATCGTGCTTACAGGGTGGTATTGCATCGGGTGACTTTTAAATAACAACATTGCATATAAAAGGTAAAGATAATTTAGAAAAGGAAAAGGAGAAGAGAACAAAGGGGGGAGGGGGGGTATAAGTGTCGTTTCAACCTGGATCCTCTTGGAGATGCCATGGCTCCAATATGCGATTATGAGCTTCCAGGCGGTCTTGCAATCTAGCTGTCATTTTTTCCATCAGCTCTACATCTTTGATCCTAACATGTAGGGCCTCCTCTGTTGGAGGACCGCAACGTTTCCAATTGAGAGCCACTAGGCACCTTGCTGCGGTGAGAATGTTTCGGAGTAGTGTAGAGAGTATTTGTGGGGGAAGACCTAATAGGATCATCAGGATGTGTTGACCAAAAATGTTTTGTAGGAGCTTATGTACCATTTGCCAATAAGATGCAATGATAGGGCAGCTTCAATATATGTGTAGGAGAGTGTCTTTATCTTTAAGGCATCTCCAGCCTTGCATATTACTTTTATAGATTTATAGATTCTTTTATTGAAGAATATACTGTATAAAAGGTAATGCGCAAGGCTGGTGCACCCTCTATGTTTGCTTTCCCCAGTCCTTGGGGTGCTGCAAATCCTTGCCTTGTTTCTAGTTGTTGAAGATCTGAGGTTCTTCTTTGCTGGAACATCCTTCTTGAGCGTAGAAGGTTATTTGCTTTATTTGTACATAGATAATACCTCCTTCCCTGACTGAGCCAAATGTGTCTCACATACTCCCCCTCCTAGACACTGCAGATCACCGTGGGAGGGTTTCAGCAGCAGTGGCAGTGCTGCTAATTCAGAAAGCAGTGGGTAGGACTAGGTTTGAGCCAGGTGCTGAAAGCTAAAGGCTTGTGAGTCAGCAGTGACAATGCTGATAGCCACGCATCTGCAACATCTTCTCCTCCCACTGTAGTGTCAGGAGCAGTGCAGTATTGTTGCCACACCATCTCAATTATCTGCATGGCATTCATTGGCAGGAGTTACAGAAATTTGTGGGACTTTTCAAGGTTGACTAAGAAAAAACTGTAAGCTACAAGTACTACAGCTTGTATATATTTTGTATTAGAGGATATAACGGTAGTAGATCCCTCCAGCGGCGCCCTGTCACAACTGACAGGGCTTCCATCTTCACCCAGTCATCCTTCTGGGTTTGCGCATGCCAGCTCTTTGAATGGCCATAATTAGAAAAGCTGTGCCCTCACGGTGTGACTGCCGTGGACAGAGATGAAAAAAACGTTGCCAATCCCAGGTTCAATATGGGAATTTACAATTTGACTAGGGTATTGGGACTTTAAAGTCACTGTACTCAAGGACTGAACCAAAGTATATATAAAAAGTATACATTTTATTGAAATAAATATGCATAAAATCATTCCATATAAAAAATAGTTTGTAGGATGTGCTACCCATAAAAACACTGCACAATAATAGTGGGCATTGCCGGAACCTCTATCCACCAGTCCCCAACCCAATGGGGCCCCCAATCATATAAGTGGCATCCAGATTTGTAAAACAATGGTAGGCTAAACCAGCTGACCCGGATAATTAATACAAACAAAAGAAACCACCGTAATAAGAGAGGAGGAAGGGGGAAAGGTGAAGGGGACCGGGAGAAAGGGGACTCCAGGTGACACCCGACTGTATATCGTTACAGATGAGCTCTTGTCTGTACATGTTTCGCGTTTATTAATGCTTCGTCAGGAGATCACAGCGTAGTAGGTAAAAACTATTCAATTGCAGTAAATCTGATGTACAGCAGGAGGAACCATAGATAGGAGGCTCAGCACAAGCAAACCCTCCCTCCAATGCGGCAGATGTGGGGGCATACAAAGAGGGAGAGCTATAGACTGTAAACTATACTTGGAGAGACACCTAGGCAGACATAGTAGATTAATTGTATGTTTATGGAGGATAAACCCAGGAAGATCCAAAGGTTTTCTCAGAAGGCTGGTGCTTTATATAACATCCAAGTGATCCAATCGTACTGCGATCAATCAGCCTCTGGCTGTGTCTCATAGTTACATATTACACATATCCTGAGTGTTCAATCGTGGCTTCAGACAGCCGCACATGGACTGTGACTATACATCCTCCGTAGTAGACATCCTGCCTCATGTCTCTCTCCAGTTTGCGGCGACTCCAACCAAGTGTTATACCCCTTCCTTGACAAATTCCAAGCTCCTACCACCACTCATCGTCTCTTCTATCGATAACTCCTGAACGAACACTCACTCGTTGATACTTGGCGAGAACAGAACCCAGCGAGACGACAGTATACTCACTATTCCCATCCCCTTAAAATATTCTCCAGAATTGACCATCTCTTTGTGAGCACAGGAACTTCTGCGCTGATTCTTGACTCTCGTATCGTGCCTTGTACCTGGTCAGATCACAATGCAGTCCTGACCTCGTTTGTATCCCTAGTCCCCAGTCCCAACCAATGTACCTGGACCATAAATGACAGTCTACTCGCCAATCCTACAAATCAACTAGAAATAGGAAATGCTATTAAAGACTACCTTGCTAACAACTCAGCCACCCATACTGACCCCCTAACTCTATGGGAAGCACACAAACCATATATCGGAGGGGTCTGTATCAACCAGGCAACACACCTTCGCAACAAAAAACGCAGACACCTGAAGCGCCTAGAAGCAGCCTTTCAAAAAGCCACAGAGACTTTCCAAGCCTCACCTTCTCCCTAGACTAAACAAGCCTTTGAAAAGGCGTGTCTAGAACTGGACATATTCTTGACTGACTTGGTGGAGAAAGCCCTCCGCAGATCCAAACATACGCTTTATATGAAAGCAAACAAACCACATATATTTTTTGCCCTAGAACTCCGCAAAGCAGACTACACCCCAAAACCAATTCGAGTAAAACTACTAAAAATACCTTTTCAAGAAAACCACTAAAGATTCTAAATGAATTCCATAGGAAATTAGCTGATCTTTATCGAGACCCAAATTCAATCAATCTCGCATTCTCTTTTATCCTCTATCCACCTCCCCTCTCTCTCCTCTGGTCACCAGAAGACTCTAGATAAACTCATCATGGCTGAAGAGATCAACTCTGCCATAAAATCCTTAAAACCATGTAAGCTCCCTTATGGCTTCTTGGCCACTTGTTATAAACGTTTCGCTGACTTACTATCCCCCTTTATGGTAGAAGCATTCAACTTTCTCCTTAAAGACCGCCATTTCCGTCCTGAGTCCCGTTTCCTTATCCACGATCCCTAAACCGAATACAGATGATACATCCTGGTCCAACTACAGACCAATATCCATTCTTAATTTGGACATTAAAATACTCCCTAAAATTCTATCTAACCATCTGATCCCTATTATAGGAACCCTGATTCACAGAGACAAAACAGGGTTTATACCCTCCAGACAAGCAGGAGACATCATACGACGAGCCAAACTCCAAGCACACACAGCCTGTTCCCGTCAAATACCAGCCTGCTTCCGCTCCCTCGATATTCAAAAAGCATTCAACTCGCTATCCTGGTCTTACTTCAACTCCATTCTACACCACTGGGGGTTCGGAACAAACTTTCCTAGTTGGATCACTACTCTATATCACAATCCGAAAGCATATGTTGCATATCCTGGATTCCGTTCCGACCCTTCCAAATAGAAAGGGGCACTCGCCAAGGCTGCCCCCTCTCCTCTTTGCCTTAGCGATCGAACCCTTAGCCCTCCTCATCAGATCTAACACTAACATGAGCGGACTAGAAATGGGAGGTCATCACCACAAATTATGCATGTTTGCGGATGATGTCCTCTTATTGCTCACTTCACCGCTAATCTCTGCACCAAATCTTATGGACACCCTCACCAGCTTTGGTCGTATATCTGGTCTCCATGTCAACCCACAGAAATCCAAAGCCCTGAACATTTCCCTGTCCCCTACCCTCCAGACCCAACTACAGGACTCCTTCCCATTTACCTGTACAACTTCCTATATTTCTTAACTAAACTAAGCATCAAATTTACAGCTAACCCAGCTAACCTTTACACTGGAAACTATCCCCCCATGCTCACTCGACTCACTAATCTTATGACAAAATGGTCATCACTGGCAGGGATGGGTGGAATTACAGTTGTCAAAATGTCTATCCTCCCTAAGATACTTTACCTCTTCAGAATTCTTCCAACACTGGTCCCCTCATACTATCTACGGATACTGCAACGTAGGGCCTCTCGCTTCATCTGGGGAACACTTAAGCCACGACTACCTCCAAACACTTTATACACTCCTCGCCTCCGTGGTGGATTAAGTGTGACCAATTTCACTACTACTACGAGGCCAAACTCGCACAATTAACCTTGAATTAAACTACAAAGTACTCACCATGTGGTATTTGGTCCCCGCCAGGATCGCCAAATTTCTCCCTCAATACACCTCTAATTGTTTCCGCGGATGCAATGCCTCCGGCACTCACATGCACATTTAGTGGGACTGTCCGAAAGCTCGTACCTTTTGGTCTGAAGTCTTCCAAATCTTTTCCACCTTGTTTCATACAACCTTACCACCAGATCCAGTAATTGCACTCCTGAACAGCAAACCACCGGCATTGACCCACCTTCAATTTAAACTCCTGCTCTTTGTAACCACGGCAGCCAAACAATCCATAGCGAAAGCCTTCCTGTCCATAGTAATTGTCAAACAAAGAGTAACACAAGCCTTGTTCTATGCTAAAATTGAAGCAATTTACCTTGACAAACTAACCAAATTCGAGAAACTCTGGGGCCCCTGGATCAACCTTGGCCTTCGCCCAGGTTTCAACCAATCACTTCTAACTGGTTAGGGTTTGTTACACCCATCACACCATTCATTCCTACCCACAGCTGGCGCTCAGGATCTTTGACCCCCTCTGGAGAAATCAACCCTCCCTACTCCTTGCACTCTACTTCTCCTTTCCTTTACTACTACCCGTGGCTTTACCTTCAATTCTACCATACCTGTCTGGTCACAATTTAGTCCATTCACAATACGTACTTTTAAACCCACCCACTTCTGGTGTTCTTTCCAACATATAGCACTTGGGTTAGATTGGTACATTACTCCTCCTAAAGGAATACGTCAAGCCACATAGCTGAAATTTGGCCCTGTGGGAAGACTTAACATCCTACCCATCAATTCCCTATCAGGCAACTAGCCTGCCAGGTGGATGACGGAATCCGTCAAACCAAAGTTTTATATTCGAACTTAATGCTTTCATTGCTCTAATTTATATTAAGAAAATGATGTTGCGCTAGACCTTAATGATTAAATAACACAGTGCATATACCAATATGAATAAACATATCATAAGAATGTTTACATGACATAAACATAATTATAATTATGTTTATGTCATGTAAACATTCTTATGATATGTTTATTCATATTGGTATATGCACTGTGTTATTTAATCATTAAGGTCTAGCGCAACATAATTTTCTTAATTTTTACTTGCTTGGTGGAATATCGCACTATGTTATTGTTGCAGCTGTCACATATGTCAATTCCAGAAGCGCGGTATTGTTTTGAATGTTTGCTCTACTTTATATGCTTATGTTCTCTTCTCATTGACTACAACCCTTACTGTACGTTGTTATGGTTCCAAAGACGGACTCCAGTTATAACTCTTAGGCCCCATTCACACCTGAGCGTTTTGTAGCTTGAAGCCTGAAGCTACAAAACGCCGGAGGGGAAAAAATCAATTATTCTCTATGGAGATGGTTCACATCTCCACTCCAAAATGCCTGAAGCTCAAAAAAGTTCTTGAGGTATTTCTGTAGCTTGATTTTCTACTTTTTACTTTGGTGACCTTTTGACCTGTACAAAATCGTGGTTAAAAAATTGCGGCAAAATCGCGGTAAAAACGTGTGTCATTCTGCCTGAAAGCGCTACACTCAGGTGTGAATCCAGCCTCATATTCACAATATTCTGTACACGGTAATTGTAACCACCGTTGCATCACAATTGTCTTCAATCTGTTATGTACTTATTGTAATCTTTTTCAAAACCAATTATAAAATTGAACAAGAAAAAAGAAATGGCAGCAGCAGCACCTGAGAGCTGATTTAAAAAATCGGCTGGTGTGAAGACACCGCTGGATTCCAAGACAGTTAAGTATCCTAATATTAAAAGTCAGCGGCTACAGTATTTACAGCTGCTGACTTTTATTTTTTTCTGAAGGAGCCTGGAGCTCCGCTTTAAGTTTAAATTGCAAAACTATGAAAAACAGGAAATTAGAGGAAATCCCTGCAAATTAAGGGAATTCCTTGGGGACCCCCAGGTCACCAGAACTAGTATCCCCATTGGAGGATTTACCCCTATTACTTTTTTTGGGGTAACCCAAAATTTTGGATTTTCTTTTACTTTCACTTTCAAGGATAACGGTAAACAGGACTAATATAGAGGGTGAATCTCCTTAACGGGGACACAGACAGCATTAAAAACTGTGAGATGTGTGCCTAGTTAGTGTCTGGGATGCTGTTAGTCTGGAGCCCTGATGAGATTTTTTTTCCCCCTGTAGGGATGGATATGCGAGCTGTGAGCTGAGAGGTGGGGGGAGGGGGGGGGGGGCTGCGTGCCCCTGGGAACCCTTTGGACTGAATCCTGGACTACCTTGTTGGAGGGTATACCTATGGACTAATTGGGGTAGATTTAGTAAAGGCAAATAGACTGTGCACTTTTCAAGTGCAGTTGCTCCGGAATTTAGTTAATGAGCAGAAGCTCTGCTGACTTCCATCATCCAGTCATGTGCAAGCTAAATTGCTGTATTTTTTATTTTCCTTGCACATGATTGTCTATTCTTTCAAAGTAAAAGCTTACCTAATTTACTAAGCTTTGGAGCAACTGCACTTGCAGAGTGCAGCTGCCATTTGCAAAGTGCACAGTCTATTTGCCTTTAGTAAACCACAGTGTGTGCCAGGAACCTGTGAGTAAAGCCTCTCAATCTGCACTAAAGCTGATTCATGTGAACCATAATCTGTTCAAGTCTGCCTTTGTTTGTGCTCAATCAGTTTCATGGTCATCTGCTGTGAAGCATGGATTACTTAAATTCACCTATACTAGTGCTACTGCTGCTAAGTAAGAGGTGTACTCTGCTAGCAATATATTTCTTTATGGATCTGCAGTACCCTAAATCCCCTCATGAGATAGCAAATAAACTTCCAGAAAGACAACTGCTAGACTTATTACTGAGCCCGCATCGGTGGGCTGTTGTGGTGAGCCTGGCTGCCTCTGCACTGTTTGGGGAAAGAAAGTGCGTAAGCTCGGCAGCCCCTTCTGGGGTAGTGCTACATACAGTAACTTTCAGCTCTTCAGGGAACTCTTTTTATAACCAGTTCATTAAAGGTTAGTGAGACAAATGCCCCTACATTGGTGGTCAATGGGAAGAGTGCCTCCTTTACAGTGGTGGTCAGAATGCTACCCTTACAATCAGCTGGCTCTGCCTAGTGGCATTGACCCAGGAACTATGTAGGCACCATCAAATGGAAGGCAAATGAGCTATAGCTCAAGAAACCCCTATAAACCTCTGAAGGATTCCTAATTCAGAATAGCTGTGTTAGAAGGTTGCAGATGTCTGAGTGAGCTCAGACAATACCTTTGTAGCCATGGCTCCGTAGGGGTTGTTGAAAGTAGTGGTTCACCTGTCACCCTGCCCAAACAGTCACACTCTTCTCAAACATCCAGAGTCAGGAATCAGTCCAAATGCTTTGCTTTTGTTGTTTTATTAGGGGATTTAACTTGGATGGGGATAGGGGGTTATGAGATGCCCAGAAGATTTTTTTTTTACTGGCTGCGACCAGTTGTTCGTCTCCTGGAGACTTTCCTTGCAGTACTCTCTCCTGCTGTCCTTTACTTGCTTTCTCCTGTGCCTCTGTTCCAGGATCTCTTCACTCCTCCTGGATGCACCCGAGCCCCTGGCCTGAGGTCACCCCCCCCCCCAGACTGGGGAGCTCCCTCAAGGGCCCCGACAGCCTCAGTACTCCATCTCCATCTCTTCTACCTGAACACTCCTCTCCAGCTGGGCTGACCCTAGGCATTTAAGGAGGCCTGCCCCCTGCCAATCCAAGCTGGGGATTGGTCAGGGATCCCCAAATACCCCAGGCAAGCTCCACCCACACAAATCAAAACAAACAGGTCTAGCTTCCAGCTAGGCCTGCTTAAATTTACCTGTGCTACCAAAAATCCTACCACTCTAGCACCTACCTATGTAGAGGGTGCTACACCTTTTATGTCTTGCAGTCCTCAGATTTTCCCCACCTTACTCAGTTGTCCACAACTGTCAGACCTAGTTATGTAGGCCACATTCTGAATGATGGACCCATTGATGTCATAAATATAGCGTTTAAAACGCCTAGAAAGAGGCTTTTTAAGGATTATGACACCTCAGGAAGACACCTAGCAAAAGCCCAGATAAAGATAATTGCTAGCTAATGACTGAACTAGCTATTGTTTTTTAAACAGTGGTGGACTGTGAAAGAAGCATTGTAAAGTTAAAGTGGATTAAAAAGCAACTATTCATTTCATTGCAGCTTACCAATTCTTAGATGTGGTGGCTGCATTCGTTTTCTTTTTTTGACTTTTCGAAGCCCATATAAAGCAACTTCCTTGCAAAGTGAACCGTTTATCTGCCTTTAGTATATCAAGCCCACAGTCCTGTGGCAGCCACATACTGTATGCTAACACACACATGTAATATGCAACTAGATTTTGTATCTGGACTGGCCCATTTTTAAAAAAATAATGATTGGGCAATAAGTTTATATACAAGCTGCAGGCAACTTTTCATAATTTTGTGGCTCCTAACTGGTCCACATATGGTTAGCTTTTTAAAAAAGAAAGTAAAATATACACGTCCTTTAAAAACCCTCTATAGAAATGAAATTGTGCACAATATGACTGAAAAGAGAGTAGATTGGGAAAGGGAGGATTGGATTGACACCACAACACATTACTACATGCATCACTCAACACCCTGCAATCAACAGGTGTGAATGGGCTTGTGGTCAAGAAGCCATAAATTCTGTATTGTTTTCTCCATACCTGTGATCAGAGGTGTAGCTTGAAACTTGTGGGTGCCAATGCAAAAGTTGAACTGGGGACCCCCACTACCACGCACCGCTTCCACCGCACGCCAAAATACTCCCACTAGTGCCAAGATACTCCAAGTGGCTAAAGTATTATTTCAGTACAGTATTATTATTTCAGTAAAGTATTATTTACAGTACATATTGAGAGGGTAATTCAAAGGATTTTGGAAAAACTGCCCACATTTTGACATACCTTTCCAATTCTTTTGAATAACCTGGAGCAGGGGTAGGCAACTTTGAGATGTGGAGATCTACCTGAACAACACGAAAGAGATCAAAGATCACCGGGATTCAGCACCCTTATTTTTTTTTTAAGAAGTTAACTAGCAATGCCTCACGAAATAGTAAGGAAAACAGTAAATATATTAAAATAAATGTTACAGTAAAAATATAAATGTAGCTTACCTTAAAAGTGGACAGTGCCAGTCAGTAGAGCAGTGAACAGTGTGTGGACAGTGTCAGTAGGGCAGTGGACAGTGTCAGTAGGGCAGTGAATGGTGTCAGTAAAGCGATGGACATGTCAGTATTGCAGTGGACGATGTCAATCTGTAGAGCAATGGATGGTGTCAGTATGGCAGTGGACTTTGTTAGTAGGGCAGAGGATGGGGTCAGTAAAGCAGGGGATGGTGTCAGTAGGGCAGTGGACTTTGTCAGTAGGGGTGGGAGGAATATGTGAACGGTGATGAAGCAGGATTTATGGGCACATTGTGTGACAGTGGCAGTCCTTAACCACTTACCAACCGGAAGGTTTTGCAGCTTTAGGACCAGAGCACTTTTTGCAATTCGGCGCTGCGTCGCTTTGACTGACAATTGCGCGGTCGTGCGACGTTGTACTTCACCAATTCCTGACGGTGACAGTGTGTTACACGGGTATTTAGGACGAAGTAGTGGCAAGTGTATAAGGAGGGTGGGGATGACTGTTTCAGGTGACGGGATGACTGTGGTAGGGGACGAAATGACTGGGGTAGGAGACGGGATGATTGTTTCAGGTGACGGTATGACTGTGGTAGGTAACGAGATGTCTAACTGTAGCAGGTGACGTTATGACTGTACAGGTAGCGAAATGACTGTGGTAAGTGACGGGATGACTGTGACAGGTGACGGGATGACTGTGACAGGTGTGTGACAAGTGACGAGATGACTGAC
>BLSH010537001.1:165707-180238 GCA_018402905.1 Glandirana rugosa | reverse complement strand
ATTTTGGGGGGACCCTATGCCGTTTTTTTTCGGCGTGGGGGCTCCTCTTAAAATCCCTGCCAGATCGAAGAGCCTGGTATGCTCTGGGGGGGGGGGACTCCACGCAAATTTTTTTGCGGGGTTTCCCCTTTAAGACACGGCACACAAGTCGCGCCGCAAGTCGGATCGCCGCGATCCGACTTCTGGTGCGGCTTCTATTCAAATCAATGGGCTCCCATAGGGAACCATTGATTTTGAATAGAACGCCTGACGAGGCTTAACGCTGTGTATACAACGTTAAGCAACGTTATTGAGCGTTTTGCCGGCCCGGCGTCAAGAAACGCCATGACGCTGCAGCTTCAGAACGCACTGGTCCCGCGTTCTAGCTACAGCTCACTAACGCCGACGCCCTCTACTGCCCACAAACGCCGGCGTTTTTAGAGGGCCATTGAATAACATGGAGAGCTGCAAAAAAACGCCTACAAACGCCGGCAGCCAAAACGCCCGTGTGTATGAGGCCTAAATGTTAGTACCCAGGTATTTTATGTACATTAAGGAAAGAATCCAGGCCTTTTTTAAAGCAATATACTGAGCTGGCCAGAACCACCTCTGGAGGGGGGAATCTATTCCACATTTTCACAGCTCTAACTGTAATGAAACCTTTCCATATTTGGGGATTACATTTTTTTCCTTTAAATGTAAAGCGTGTCCCCTTGTCCTCTTTTATGACCTTAAAGTGAATAACTCAACACCAAGTTCACTATATGGACCACTTATGTAGTTGTACATGTTGATTATATCCCCCCCCCTTAATCTCCTCTTCTCAAGAGGTTCAGTTCCTCTAATCTCTCCTCATAGCTGAGCTCCCCCATGCCTCTTATCAGTTTGGTTGCCCTTCTCTGCACTTTCTCCAGTTCCCCGATATCCTTTTTGAGAATTGGTGCCCAAAACTGATCTGTATATTCCAAATGAGGTCTTAGGCTGGGTTCACACTGCTGCGAACTCTACTGCGAATTTAAGCCGCAGCGATAGATTAAATTCGCAAGTCATCTCCAATAACATTGTGTTCTATCAGGGCAGTTCACATATATGTGTTGCGAATCTAATCCGTGAAGAAAAAGGGTCCTGTGCGAGTTTGATCCGTGTGCGATGATGTGCGTTGCGAATTCAGCTCCATAGACTACAATAGAACACGGATTGAAACGCAATCTCCCATTCACATCACTGCGATAGCTTCCCCCTCCAACTCCAGCTACAGCTTTGCAGTAGATTCGCACCAACACATGTAGAAATCGCACATATGTCTGAACTGAAAAAACTTGCATCGCAATCGTATTAAATTTGCAGAAAATTTGCACAGCAGCAGTGTGAACCGAGCCTTACTAATGATTTGTACAGGGGCAAAATTATGTTTCTCTCTCTGTAGTCCATACCTCTCTTAATACAAGAAAGGATCTTGCTCGCTTTGGAAACCACAGCTTGGCATTGCATGCCATTATTAAGCTTATGATCTACCAAAACCCCCAGATCCTTCTCCACTACAGATTCCCCCAGTTGTATTTTCCCTAGTATGTATGATGCATGCACATTCTTAGCCCCCAAGTGCATAACTTTACATTTATCTACATTAAACCTAATTTGCTACATAGTCCCAGTCCCAATGGACTCCGCTTTGCTCAGCGGGTGGTCCGCTCCGCCGATCCCCGCTGAGCAGGCGGGTGACAGGTCTGTCTCTGCTCACTGTGCTGAGATGGACACGTCAGAGCCCCTCTCTCCTCTATGGGGAGATCGGATGAAAATGGACCACCTGTCCATTTTCATCCGAACCCATCCGCTAGACGGATGGAAAATAGAGTCACCATCCATCTGTATTTCACGGACAGGATAGGATCAGATAGCAGCGGGTGTCAGCGGACATGTCTCCGCTGACATCCGCCGCCCCATAGGGGTGAATGGAGCATCTGATCAGGTCCGCCTGAAAAACTGACAGGCGGACCTGATCGGAAAGCCCATGTGAAAGGGGCCTAAATTGATTCTCATATACAGTATATCCCGCATAGGCACCTAAACCTGTCTTGGTTCCAGCTTTCTGTCATACTGCTGAACCGCCCGAGATTTTAACCATCTATATCCAGATTTTTATACTTTGATTTTTAACGTCTTTGTATGCTATATTACAAAAGAATGCGGACAAAGGGAAATTGATGAACCTTTCTGAATTTAGCACGTCTGCAGTAATCGCTGGCTGGCATTAGCAGGATACTGATTTCACCTGTTGCCTGCAATTGCTTTTTAAGCAAATGGTGCCAGTCACATTCACTGATTCCCTGACCTCTAGGGAAGCATTATATATAATATAATAGTTCAACTCCAGTAATAAAAATAGGAAACAGCAGGCATATAAATATCAAAGTTTCATGTCAATGTTAAAATAATGCCCTAAAGCATAACTCTAAAAATAAAATAAAAAAAAATTCTCGCTGCAAGACTCAACTCCTTGCTGTCCCCCATTCTCTGATACAGCACCAGTCCTCTTCCAAGTAGGTCTACAGCAGTGGAAGGGTTGCCGCCCCCCTAATCCATGCACCCGACCCCTAATCTGTATGTAGAGGGTGCCAGACACATTGGATTCCAATGTTTTTATTTTCTTTAAAACACAGGATTAGAGCCTGAGGCTCTAACTGGCATTCAAAACAGGATGGGCTCAGGGAGCAGAGCACTGCGCCCTGAGCCCACCCACCCAGTTGTGTGACAATAGCGAATTAATATTCACTATTGTCTTCCTGATTCTCCTTAGGAAGCTGGTCTTAAGATCTGATTGGCCAAGAGGAGAAGCGATTGTATTGGCCAGTACCGGGGATGGGGAGGTTGTACAGGGAGGTTCAGGAGATGGCCGTCCTCATCTGAGTGATCTCTCTGCTCTGCATCTCTGGGGGGTTGGGGGGTTGGTTTGCCACGCCGGCTGAAGCACCAGCTGCCACTGGTCTACATGGACAAAACTGTTCTTAAAGATTATTACATGGATGTGCTGTCCAGTCCAGGACTAAGGACCACCTCTGAGGAGAAGAGAAGGACCTGTGACATCACCAAACTGGCAAGAAGTTTGCAAGATTTAACATAATATATATATATGTGGATTATTTTGGGCAGGGGCAAGGTGGATTTGGGTTTTTATAATATGTACTTACTGAACATGCACTCTCTTCCTTTTATGTTCACTGCAGCTAGTATTGTCACAAATGTATGGCATGTTTAAAGCACGTGCCTATTATATAATTACATTCCAGCAGGAGAGGATAAAATGAAATTGTTAATTGATGTGACTTTTCAACTGGTAATTGACACTTAGATATGTTTATACAATCATTTGGGTATAATATTTAATTTCAGGATGTGATTCACTGAAACATGACAGAAAATATCTTTGCCCTACTTTAACAATAAGTATTTAAATATTTGTTTTGCTTCCCATCCTTTCTAACCTTTTCTGGTATAAAGATGAATATTAAAATGACATAATGTTTGTTTAATCTTGCCCTTCCAAGGTCATCTGCAAATGATAAATCACAAAAGTGCAGCTATATGACCTGGATGAGTGGCCCAGACTTAAAGTGGTTTAAACATTCAATTTTTTTTTAAGCACAGAGCAGCCCTGATCTTCTTCTTCTGGGGTCCCCCGCCAGTGCTCCAGGCCACTCCTCTTCATCAGGTGCCCCCCCACGGAAATCCGCTTTCCCTGGGGGCACACGTTCAGGCTCGCTCCCGAGTCCTGCTGCTGCGTCCATTGACACAGACATTGGGACTTGGCCCCGCCCGCCACTCCCGTGTCACGGCTGTTGAATGACAGCAGCGGGAGCCAATGGCTCCCGCTGCTATCAATCTGTCCAATGAGGAGAGTGACAGTGGCTGGAGCTACTGCGCTCATGCATATTGCTGGATTGGATTGGGCTCAGGTAAGAAGAAGGGGGGGGGTCTTGGGGGAGCTGCAGCACAGAGGTTTTTTTACCTTAATGCATAGAATGCATTAAGGTGAAAAACATTAAGGCCTTACAACCACTTTAAAGTCAATTAGTAATGATTTTTGTTGTTTAAAACGGTCAAGATTAACCAGGTGAAAATATGAAGGGGAACTTTTAGGGCCCATTTACAGTTTAGTGTTTGTGTTGTTCCAGTGAGCATGCTTGGTAGCATTGTCTAGCGTGGTAATGTGTGCTGCAGCAGGCAAGTTCGGACACTCTAACTCCAATTTTTTCTAACATAGCAGCTGTGCATTCTAGTGCAGATGTCATTGACTGCTGCTGTCTTAATGTGTTGGGGTGTCGTTCAAAATCAACTATACAAAGAAATTCCCCCACAAAAAGGGACTTTAAATAGGTTGAGCAACCACTGTTTTGTATAAAAACAATAGTTTATTACAACAAGAAAGTCAATAAATCAAGACAACAAAATCAAAATGAAAATATTGTCAGAATAATCACATAAAAGCATTGGCATTAAAAATGTTCACATAAGTATTGCACCAGTGTTGCCTTGGAAAGGTGTTGATTGAGGGGGTACAGTTGATGGGCCGCAAAGAGTGCAGTTTTACCCTCCGCGATGGAATGCGGTTACCTGACATATATGTTTCGAAGCCTTCACGCCCTTCATCAGGGGTAACTGTGCAACAGATTGTGGCAACCAAATATGTGTTGTAGTAGGACACTAATGGTCTTCACTGGTTGATAATGATCACAGATATACCCCACAGAGGGACGGACGGATCTTTGTCAGTGGGGCACATATGAGTGCATTCAAAAATATTGGTGAAATACCTCCAATAGATCATTTACAGATCCATATCAAAAAAATATATGTAGATGTCCAAAAGGGAAGGGAGAGAAATGAGGTCAGAAAGGAGAAAACAATCCGAGTGGCGGATGGACACGTGGTGGCGGGCAATAGAGGGTCGGCAGAGATAGAGAGATGCATATATTTGAGATGGCGGGCAGATCCCCTCAGCCCCACCAAAAAGGACATAATTGATCCGTCTCTACTGTTTTGACCTCATTTCTCTCCTCATTTCGCTGAGATGGAGCGGATGGGGATTGAAGCAACAACTATTGGTGGATGAGTTGGGTTTGTATGATTGCCTTTGAGAAATTGAATGATGGGTTTCCTTCTCCGTTTTTTCTCTCTTCTGACTCTTGCATAAGTCATTACATCCTTTTTCTTCCATTTGGTTTTTGGTGCCGGGGGGCACTATATTTTCACAAGCTCTGCAAACTCCACTGTGTATTGACTGTTTGCTTGCTCCCATAAAGTAATTGCAACCAGCCTGGCCTTAGACTGGTCAATGAAGCTGTTTATGTTTTTGCCCTGTTGGCAATTTCGGGCCACCTGCCCGGTTTTTCTATTATGGCATTTTCTTTTTGTTGGGTTTTCAGAGCATATACCCGTACTACGGATCTCTAAGTGTCAACTGCATTGAGGCTAAAAGACATGTTGGGCATTGTTGCCCTTACTGGATGTGCTCAGTACTCAATACATTGAATAAAAAGGGGGGAAGGGGAAAAGGGGGACTTGGTGGGACTTTGTATGAAACATATGGGTATGTCTCCATCCCTAATTCAGTTAAAGTCCCACCAGTACTCAGTACAGTAATATGGGGTACCATGTGGACTGTTGTTCTACTCGATAGTCACCCTAATGGTTTGATGTGCTACCAGCGTCCCCCTAGATTAATTACCGAATTTGCACCATGGCTGAGACTCCGGTAATTTCATGGAACATTAGGGGCCTGAACTCTCCCCTCAAGCGTACAATGGTTTTTACCTGCTTAAAGAAATTCTATCCAGCTATACTGTTAGCTGTTTAAAATATAGATGGGTGGGCCGCAGCTATCATTCCACACATACCTCCTTTTCAAGGGGTATGAGTGTCATGATACATGGTTCTCTTGATTATCAGGAATACGACGCTAAGATAGACTCTGAGGGAAGATTTGTATTTTTGCATTGTCGCATTGGTCAATTGAAATGTGTGTTGGCGTGTATATATATACCTCCCCCCATATAATTCGCAGGTGCTCCGGCTTTTCATCGAGTATTTGGAGGGGAAGCCGGACCTCCTGCTATTGATAGTAGGGGACTTTAATAACTGGCTGGATCCCTACCTTGACAGACTCCCAGGCCCGGGAAACTCGGCCCCCCTGATGGGGGACCTCCCTGGCGCGATTGCTGCAGGAACTGGGATGGTTAGATTTATGGAGGCACCTTAACCCTACGGTGAAGCAATTTTCTTGCTTTACGAAGGTGCAATGAACCCTTTCAAGGATCGACCTGGCGGTAGGAAACTTGGCTATGCTCCCTTGGGTCTCAGAACTTTCCTACAAACCGAGATGTATATCTGATCACTCCTACATAGTGATACACGTTGTAGTAGCACCTCCTTCCAATATGGCTAGGGCCCCATGAAAATTTAATGCTTCTGGCTGAAGTTGTTTTCCTCCCATGAGAACCTAAAAAGGAGCATCCGGGCCTTCTTCACAGACCAGCAAGATCCAGAGGCTATACTTACGGAATGGGAAGCATTCAAGGCGTATCTCAGGGGACTCTTGATTGCTGAGGTGACTAATGTTAAAAAGCACCCTGAGGAATTGCGAGAGCAACTGGAGGCTCACGCGCATTCCCTAGAACGAGAGTATGTGCATAACCCTAATACTTCGACCAAGGAGGCCTGGCAATCAGCTCAGTCGGCCTATGAGCGTGCGCTGACCTCCTCGGCTGAAAAAAGACAGTTATTTTCTAAACTGCCATTTTTTAAGGAAGGCGAGACAACAGACTGGCTACTAGCGAGAATAGCAAATTCACAACAACTCTCCTCTGCCATTGGAACAATTCAAACTGACAAAGGGACCCTTGTGCACTCCCAGGATCAGATACTACAGGCCTTAGCGACATTCTATGAGATGCTGTATCGCTCGGCCTCGGAGTATAGCATGGAGGAGCTAGATACCTATCTAGATGGGCTAGTGTTCCCAAAACTCTCTAGGGCACAGCAGATGGTGCTCGACTCACCACTAAACCTAGAGGAGATACAGTTGGCTGTGGCGGCTTTTCCCAATTGTAAGGCTCCTGGGGAGGACAGCCTCCTCTTAGAGATTTACAAGGAATTTTTGGAGCAGCTGCTACCTAGACTGCTAAGGGTGTGCAATGCGGCAAGGGAGGGACGTACTTTACCTCCATCCATGACGAAGGCCAATATTGTGTTAATTCTGAAGCCAGGGAAGGACCCCGTTGATCCAGGGGCATACAGGCCCATATACCTATTACAAAATGACATTAAGATACTAGCGAAGGTCCTGGCCCTTAGGCTAAATAAGGTTATTACATCTATTATGCCGAACAAGTCTACCGTGGTTAACCTGAGGAGACTTTTTCTTAATATGCAGTCTAAGGTGGATAATATTGGTAACAGGGCACTACTTTCCCTAGACGCAATGAAAGCCTTCGATAGCGTACAGAGGCTATATCTCTAGGAGGTACTGAAGAGATTTGGGTTTGGGCAGGTGTTCATTTCTTGGGTGCGCCTGCTCTACTGTCATCCCCAGGCAGCTATACGTGAGGCGGGGAGGGTGTCTCCATTCTTCGACCTGCGGAGGGGCACTAGGCAGGGATGCCCTTTGTCACCCCTGCTGTTTGCCCTCGCCATACAACCTCTTGCGATACAGATTAGGGACAACCCGGGCATCACTGGTTTCTGCTACGGCAACAGGCAGGAAAAAGTGCTGTTATATGCAGATGATACGCTGATCTTGCTAGGGGACATGGACCGGTCACTGGAGGAGACAATGAAGACTATCTCCGAGTTTGGGAGGTTTTCGGGCCTCCAGATTAACTGGACCAAATCTGCCCTGATGCCAATAGACGGCACTCACCCGTGGCGAGATGGTAAGAGACATACCGCTGGCCACGTCCTTTAGGTATCTGGGAATATCGGTATCTCCGTGTATAGGTGATTATGGCAGGCTAAATATCTGCCCCTTATTGAAAAAATTTAGAGATAGGGTAAAAACCTGGAACAGTAGCGGTCCGGGTGAATCTAATTAAAATGATTCTCATGCCTCAGCTACTATACATGCTGCACAATTTACCTGTAGTAGTTCCGCTAAAAACCTTTAGAGAAGTAAATGCCATATTCCGCATGTTAATATGGAAAAACCTCCCCCCTAGAATAAAATTGGAGCACCTACAAAGGGCAAAGGAGGATGGAGGCCTTGCGCTCCCGAATCCTTGGCTCTAATATCTTGTGTCGCAAATGCAACACTTGATAGGTATGATGTATGCTGACCTAGATGGAGGCAGGGTCCCCGGCTCGGCGGAACATGTCATGCTTCACACTGTAGGTGGCTGTTCAGTCCCGGCTGCTTTGGAAGCATTGACATTAGGAAAGCAAGCTAGACCCACTTAATACAAAAAGTTTGGAAAAAAAAAAAATATCTACAGGGATTCACTGAATATTCCCCGATATGGTCCAATGATACTTATCTGGCACTGACTAAGCTTCAGCACGGTGCTAGGTGGAAAAAGTTTTTGGCATTATTTACCTGAAACATATTTTCCACAATGGGGTGTTCAGATCGTTTAAGGCTCTGAAAGAGATCTATGGTCTACCTTCTTCAATGCATTTCTACTATTGGCAGCTGAAACAGGCAGTTATGGCCCAGAGTAGAACCTCTGACTGGGACATGGTTTCCACGCCACTACTCAACTTGCTGAAGGCAGCAGACACCTCCAAGGGCTATATTTCACAATGCTACAGCATATTTCTTCAACGGTTCCTTCAACATCACCCTTTGAGAGTGAAGGTTAAGTGGGAGGAAGATGTTGGGGCATTGGATGAGGATCAGTGGGCGGAGGCTTTGGAGGTGGTAGCTAAATGTTCCCTAAATGTGGCCCAGAGATTGACGCAGCTATATACCTTACTAAGGGTGTACTATACCCCACATAAATTACACCAGATGGGACTACTCCCAAGTCCAGTATGTACCAGGTGTAAGCGGGACCATGGGAGTCTGATTCACCTGCTCTGGCGCTGTCCAAAGCTGCACTCATATTGGGGGGGGGGGTGTAGTAGATACCCTGAACCGGGTGTTTCGGGTGTCGATCGCACTAGACCCCAGGCTGTGCATCCTGAAACTCCTTGATGAGTTGGAGTGGGAAAACCACACTAGGGAAGTAATCACCCGAATGCTTTTCCTGGCCCGTAAACTGATAATGACCCACTGGAAATCTGAGACCCCTCCCACGGTTGGGGAGTGGGTAGATACGGTAGGAAATGCAATACGTTTGGAAAAAATAATATATCAACATAGGGGTAGCTCCCAAAAATTTGAGAAACTTTGGGGTCCTTGGCTAGCAGTGCCGGGGCTTGCCCCGAAGGATCTAACCATGGATAGATTGCTGGGTTCGCATGAGGGATAGTGATATAGGGCCTGACTGCACTGACAGGGCAGTGACTGAAAACGTTAGGACCTTTTGTATATATCTATGTTTATGGATGTAGATACAATAAACCCATAAATGTCAATTTTGTAATGCGGTTGTGGAACTCAAAATGTGATTATTTCTCGTTGCCTGATGAATGCTTTTTGACACTTGAGATGTTATTGCCATGATCTGGAATGTGTAAATGCTCAATAAAAACCTTTCTGGATAAAAAAAAAAGTTACCAGGAATACAGCTGTGGCCATTAGGGGCGCACGGGTGCCGCCCCCCCTTCCATGTGTCCGGCTACCTGATCTACAGAGCAGGGAGCTGGACTATGGATTCCAATGGGGGGAGTGGTTTTTTGAAGCACATGATTAGAGCCAGAGGCTCTAATAGGCTTCAAAAAAGGGTGCTCCCACCCACCAGTTGTGCGGCGATAGCGAATGAATATACGCTATCGCCACACCGATCCTCCTTCCGGCCAATCAGAAAGCGGGTCTGAGACCCATCACCTAATTGGCTGAAAGGACAGGCGATCCTATTGGATGCCTAGGAGAAGGAGGGAGGAGCCGCATGGCAGAAGCCACAGGAACCCGCACACTGCCCGTAGAAGCCCGCTGCTCGCTGGAGCACGCAACCTGCCCGCGAAACTCCCCAGCTGTCCGCTGGACCCCGCAACCCGCCCACCAGAGCCTGCAACCCCTGCTGCCGTGTGCCCGCAACCAATAGGGTAAGTGCTGGAGGGGGGGGGGGAAATAGCTGCCGATCGACCAACAGGGGGGTGGTTGTTTGCCACCCCCCCAAAAAAAAAACAGCCAGCTGTGGCCAAAAGTTTTGAGAATGACAGAAATATTAATTTTCACAAAAGTCTGCTGTTTCTCTATTTTTAGATCTTTTTGTCAGATGTTACCATGGTATACTGAAGTATAATTATAAGCATTTCATAAGTGTCAAAAGCTTTTATTGACAATTACATTAAGTTTATGCAAAAAGTAAATATTTGCAGTGTCGACCCTTCTTTTTCAAGACCTCTGCAATTCGTTCTGGCATGCTATCAACCAACTTTTGGGCCACATCCTGACTGATGGCAGTCCATTCTTGCATAATCAAGAATTTGTGGGGTTTTTTTTTGTTCACCCGCCTCTTGAGGATTGACCACAAGTTCTCAATGGGATTAAGGTCTGGGGAGTTTCCTCGCCATGGACCCAAAATTTTGATGTTTTGTTCCCCTAGCCACTTAGTTATCACTTTTGGAATATGGCAACGTGCTCCATCATGCTGGAAAAGGCATTGTTCTTCACCAAACTGTTCTTGGATGGTTGGAAGAGAGGATGTTTTTGTACTATTCTTTATTCATAGCTGTGTTCATGGCAAAATTGTGAGTGAGCCCAGTCCCTTGGCTGAGAAGCAACCCCACACATGAATGGTCTCAGGATACTTTACTGTTGGCATGACATAGGACTGATGGTAGCGCTTACCTTTTCTTCTCTAGGCAAGGTTTTTTTCAGAAAAAATGACTTTACCCCAGTCCTCGGCAATCCAATCCCTGTACCTTTTGCAGAATATCAGTCTGTCCCTGATATTTTTTTCTGGAGAGAAGTGGCTTCTTTGCTGCCTTTCTTGACACCAGGCCATCCTCCAAAAGTCTTCTCCTCACTGTGAGTGAAGATGTTCTCACACCTGCCTGCTGCTATTCCTGAGCAAGCTCTGTATTGGTGGTGCCCCAAGCCCGCAGGTGAATTAACTGGAAGAGACCTCCTGGCGCTTGCTGGACTTTCTTGGGCGCCCTGAAGCCTTCTTCACAAATGCAGTGGAAATGTTTTTTATGGGATTAAGTTCATTTTCATGGCAAAGAGGGACTTTGCAATTAATTGCAATTCATCTGATCATATGATCTTCATAACATTCTGAAGCGTATGCAAATTGCCATCATAAAAACTGAGGCAGCAGGCTTTGTGAAAATTAATATTTGTGTCATTCTCAAAACTTTGGGCCACGGCTGTACACTTTGTTCAGGTGTGAATGCAGTTTTAGAATAAGGAATAAAGTATTCATACAATAATTATAAAATAGTCCATATAAAATACAATCAATAAATAAAATAGTCCATATAAGGTGCAAAACAGGTGTGCATATGAATGTGCAAACGGCGATTTCTCAGGTGCAAAGGTGCTCCAAATTCCACCACCAACACAAGCCGCTTATCTTCATCATATGATCCTCTCTACAAGGATCTAATGTGCCTCTACCTTTGTTTGAGGAAAAGGTAAAAACCTCAGATGCAGTACCACAGTCAAATATGATATGCAGGATAGAGCTCACTTTGCCCAATGTCTCTCTGTTTATCAGTGCAGGGACTGTGGAATGTGTCCTCATAGCAGGCTGTCCTTTCCTCTCACATTTTGAAGGCGTGAATGCAGGCTTAAAGAGCAAGTTAAAGTACAAATGGATAGTGGGAATGGCGCTGCCACTTAAGGAATGGTAGTGTAAAGATTATTTGAACAAAACTGCAATTCCTATTAAGGCTGCTGCCCCTACAGAAAAATGGGCCGAGACCCAAACAAATAAAAGTAAAAACCAGTAGGTGTGGCGCTGCCCCAATGATACAGAGGGTTATGCTGTGATGTGTCAGAGAAATATATGTAGATCTGTGCAGTGTTATATCAAAAAAATGAATCAAATAAACATCAATGGGTGATGTGCCAAAGTGAGAAAAATATTAGAGCAACTGAAAGTGACATGCATCAGACAAAACCTCAGCCTGACACTAGTAAGTACAATTATCTAAACCTAAGGCGGCCTCCGATGACGTCTTAGTGACGAAACGCGGAGCCTACCAGCATCACACGCACTTCCGGTCCGGCGTCTAAGTGGAACGCACGGTAGTTGACGAGTCTGACTTTATTCTCCTACACATGTAAGTGTATGGTATCTGGTGCTATATGTTTTTTACTTGTAATCTGACATTTGATTCATTTTTTTGATATAACACTGCACAGATCTACATATATTTCTCTGACACATCACAGCATAACCCTCTGTATCATTGGGGCAGCGCCACACCTACTGGTTTTTACTTAAAGAGCAAGTTCACCTTTTCAGAAAAAATGAAAATACGTACTAACACCGGACATCCTCCACACTCCCAGGTCTTACTGTATTTCTGTGAAATGAGCTGGTAGTGCCCATACAGCCAATGAGGCTGTAGTGGTCTGGTGATTTCAAATTGCTTACTCTTCTCCCCCTTCTTTCTGCAGGGCTTCTGTGAAAGACTTATATGAGCGATTCTGATTGGTCAGTGATCTGTCCCGGAAGCCTTGCAGAAAGAAGAGGGAGAAGAGCAGGATTTATAAATCCCTTGACAGCTATAATGCCTGTATGGGTACTGACAGCTCATCACCCACAAAGGTACAGAATAAAACCCTTCTGTGAGTTGGGCACAAATCTGAAAAGGGACATCAATTAAAAATGTATCATGTATTTCTACAAAAAGTTTAAAAAGACACAATTGTACACATAGTTATGTAGCAATTAATATACAAATATCATATCTGAGATATGGACAACAAATATGAAAATAATCCAGATATGGTATAAATGAAGAGACTGACGCGTTTAGTGGATTCTTCTTCAGAGGTGTCTGAATGTAGCAGAGAAACTGCCCATCAATACAAAGTATATAGGAAACAGATGCCGCTGTATTTAAAAACAGGAATTGCTACTGTCGTCATCGCCATGAGATCTCTTTAAGCCAGATAAGCCAGCACCACAGTGGCCCAGCTACTGAGATTTATCATAGGGGTCACAGAACAATGTCATCAAAATTTTATGAAGGAATGATTTTAAATAGACATGGAATATTTAGAGACACTGGTGCTGGAATGGTCAAATTTTCCCTCTGATGGTCAATCAGGGTAGGCAGCAGTGGCAGCTGGTGAAATTTTAGGATGGGGGGGTGCCAGACCCCACCCTTCCTTTTGGACCCCTCCCACTTTTCATAAACCCCACCCCTTATAGATTCCACCCATTGTGTCAGGAGTATACAGCCCAGCATCACTAAATGGGTATACAGCATCGCCAGATAGGAGTATATACACAGCATCACCAGAGGAGTATATACATCATTACCAGAGGAGTATACACAGCATTACCAGAGGAGTATACACAGCATTACCAGAGGAGTATACACAGCATTACCAGAGGAGTATACACAGTATTACCAGAGGAGTATACACAGCATTACCAGAGGAGTATACACAGCATTACCAGAGGAGTATATACAGTATTAGCAGAGGAGTATACACAGTATTACCAGAGGAGTATACACAGTATTACCAGAGGAGTATACACAGCATTACCAGAGGAGTATACACAGCATTACCAGAGGAGTATACACAGCATTACCAGAGGAGTATACACAGCATTACCAGAGGAGTATACAAAGTATTACCAGAGGAGTATACACAGCATTACCAGAGGAGTATACACAGCATCAACAGAGTATACACAGCATCGCCAGAGGAGTATATACAACATCACCAGAGGAGTATACACAGCATTACCAGAGTTGTATATACAGCATTACCAGAGGAGCATACACAGTATTCCCAGAGGAGCATATACAGCATTACCAGAGGAGTATATGCAGCATTACCAGAGGAGTATATACAGCATTACCAAAGGAGCATACACAGCATTCCCAGAGGAGCATATACAGCATTACCAAGGGGGGTATATACAGCATTACCAGAGGCGTATATACAGCATTACCAGAGGAGTATACACAGCATTACTAGAGGAGTATGTACAGCATCACCAGAGGATTATATACAGCATCACCAGAGGAGTATATACAACATTACCAGAGGAGTATACACAGCATTACCAGAGGAGTATACACAGCATTACCAGAGGAGTATATACAGAATTACCAGAGGAGTATACACAGCATTACCAGAGGAGTATACACAGCATTACCAGAGGAGTATTACGACACATATGAGGAGACCATTACGACACATATGAGGAGACCATTACGACACATATGAGGAGACCATTAAGACATATATGAGGAGACCATTACGA
>BLSH010537001.1:150919-164127 GCA_018402905.1 Glandirana rugosa | reverse complement strand
CATGTCCGCTGAAATATCGCAGTACCGCAAAAAATCGCAGATCGCCGCCATTTTTAGTAAAAAATAAAAAAAAAATAAAAACCCCAAAAATGAATTCTCATCATCCGTAAACGCGGCCACTTTTGCGCAAACCAATCAATAAACGCCGATTGCGATTTTTTTTATCGCAAATATGAGGAAGAATATAAATCGGCCAAAAACGGTGAAAAAAAATGTTTTTTTATATTTTTTTTTTGGATTTGTATTCTAGCAAAAAGTAAGAAATTTGGGTTTTTTTGCAAAATTGTCGCTCTTCTTTTGTTTATAGCGGCGATCAGAAATGACGCAGAGGTGATCAAATACCACCAAAAGAAAGCTCTATTTGTGGGAAAAAAAAGGACGCAAATTTCGTTTGGGTACAACGTAGCACGACCGCGCAATTTTCAGTTAAAGCGACGCAGCGCCGAATCGCAAAAAGGGCTCCGGTCCTAAAGCTGGAAATCCTTCCGGGGCTGAAGTGGTTAAATAAATTTTGTCTTGATATACAAGCAACGTCTTGATATACAAGCAGTGTCATGTCACAACTGAGCATAAAATAGGAGAGAGGCGCCTCAAAGTGTAGCAATATGGTTACATTTAATGAAGGTACAACATTTAGCAACTCACATGGTTGATGATTAAAGCAGGCACATCTAAGTGTGCAGGCATCCTGGGGAAAGATGTACACATGCACCACCCTCCGTACCGCCATCAACGTCATCCCTCCCACACTGTGCTCCATGAGCACTTCAAGCCTCGCTTTCAGATCGCTCTACTGCAGGTTAGTCTTCCCCGTCATGATTGCAGACTGACAGTGGTGCGGAGGACAGGACTATGTGGACAGCTTTACCACGGATGGCTGCATACTTAGATGTGTCTCTTTTAATCATAAACCATGTGAGTTTCATTAAATGTAACCATATTTCTACACTTAAAGGCACCTCCCTTCTCTTTTATACTCTGTAGCTCCTGCTGGATTTTGCTTCTGATCCCCTTGTGGAGGCTGCCATACACACAGCCCTACACAGCCCCCTACAAGTACAGTAGACCTGGGGGGGGGGGTGTAGAGCAGGGGCCTCAAACTGGCGAAAAAAATAAACATACAGTACATATCCACCTCTATGGCTGCAGTTTTGGTCCGATGCTGCAGCTGTCCCCCGCGCAGTGTTGCCAACCCCCTGAAGTGAAATTTACTGGCAGCATGCCAAACTTTACAAACGGCGCCAACTTTTTACTGGCAAAAATCATGAAATTTTCTGACAGAGGCACATTTTTTACTTACGCTGCAAAAAAATACCTAAAATGACCGCTTTCAGTGCTAAACAGTGGAGATATCAATATTTAAACTATAAACATATAGCTAGTGCTATTAACAATGTGTTTAAGTTAAACAAAAGTCTAAAACTAACTTTATAACCCAGCCAGCACAGAGTTCCCCCTTACATCAGAGTTTGCAGGATTCCCCCTTACAGTCAAAGGGAACTCTTATGTAAAGGGAAACGCTGAAGATCACGATCTTAGGGGGAATTCTGATGTAAAGGGTGGGATCTGGTGACCAGCAAGAGTCCATTGCGTTCCTTTTACATCAGAGTTCCCACTTACTTGCAGAGGCTGTGGACATGATACAGTCAGGAGGTGGTCAGAGACTGCGGACATGAAATAGTCAGGAGGTGGTCAGAGACTGCGAACATGATATAGTTAGGGGGTGGTCAGAGACTGCGGACATGATATAGTCAGGGGGGTGGTCAGAGACTGCGGACATGATATAGTCAGGGGGTGGTCAGAGACTGTGGACATGATATAGTTAGGGGTTGGTCAGAGACTGCGAACATGATATAGTCAAGGGTTGGTCAGAGACTACGGATATGATATAGTCAGGAGGTGGTCCAGAGACTGCGGACATGATATAGTCAGGAGGTGGTCAGAGACTGCGGGAATGATATAGTCAGGAGGTGGTTAGAGACTACAGACATGATATAGTCAGGAGGAGGTCAGAGAATGCGGACGTGTCCCTGCAGTGACCATTTACAATGCAGTAAAACGTATGTCACCACATATTATTATTATTATTATACAGGATTTATGTAGCGCCAACAGTTTGCACAGCGCTTTACAAAATGAAGGCACACAGTACAGTTACATCACAATTTGGTACAAGAGGAATCAGAGGGCCCTGCTCGTTAGAGCTTACATATAGTGTGAATTAGCTCTAAATGGATGTTTTACACTACCATGCAATGTGTGAGCATACAAGACATTGCTCTGTATTCTATCCGGTTCTAACCTGTCTTGAGGTCACACTACAATTAGGGGGGGGGGGGGGGCTTACAATAGCTCTGCTATATACAAGGTGTCAAGCCTCAGGACTAGAAATGGTCTATTGCAGTCAGCAGTCAGAGGCATATCAGTTCCAATTACACTACAAGCAAGCATCAGAAATAGTAAATTACCTGGGAAGATGCGCTGAGACTTGTAGTTCCCCAACTTCCCCATCACAGCTACACAGAGACATCTTTGTGGAATTTCCCTTTATTCATCCTCTATCTACCTGAATGTTGCCCGCACAGGCCTGCCCAGGCTGTGGCGAATGCGACTGGCGAGGCCCCGCCGAGAATGAGTGCCTCTGCCTTCAATTTAAAAATTACTACGCATGTGCCCCCCGGCCGAGCGTGTACGTTGAGCTTTGGCAAGCTCGGCAGGCTTCGGAACGGCACATGCGCAGTTACATGTTCGGCCCGCAGGCATCTTTTTACAGGCACGGCTGCCCGTAACGGACTTTTACGGACGCCCCGTAAATAGAGTAAAATTTAAATCAAATCACTCTTTATAAATTTTTTTCAAACATACAAAATAATACATACAAACATATCCAACCACATATGGAGAAAAAGAAAAAAAAACAAAAAAACAAAACCCAACCCCCCCTCCAAAACCTCCTCCCCAAACAAAACTCACCCCCCTCTGCCCCTTTATCCCAACTCAGTCAATCCTGTAGTTCCATCCATTTTTTCCAGATTTTTTCATATTTTTGTGGATGACCTCTATGTAAAAAAAGTATATTTCTCCTTCATTATAGTTTCACGCATTTGTACTTTCCATTCCTCAACTGTCGGTGGATACTGCGAGATCCATTTTTGAGCTATGAGCTTACGTGCCTGGAACAGACTCCTAACTGGAATGGTTTTGTCTCCTGACATCTCAGAATTATCCAGGACACTCAGGAGACAGATCCCAGGATCTAGCACCATAGAGATCCCAAGGCGATCGTTAATTGTTGATAATACTCCATGCTAATATCGATAAAGTTTAGGACATCTCCAGAGCATGTGTATTAACCCCGCCATCTCGTTTTTGCATCTAGGAAATTGACCTGTATCCCTACGCCTCTACTTATATAATTTCTCTGGGGTATAATATGCTCTACGCACAATGAACAGTTGGGTAAGGCACTGAGTTGGAGACACAGAGACCTTGGGCAGGGTTGACAACGCCATTGCCCATTTTTCATCCGTGATTCCGCCCAGATCCTCGTCCCTAAATCTTTTTCCCGGTAAAGTTATTTCATTTTCATATTGTTATTGTAACTGGCAATATATTTGTGATATTAACCCCTGTTTTTTATCCCGCTTATTCAATATTGTTAGTATATTAGGTTTATTTAATTTAAACTCCTGTGAGCCTGCCTGTGCCCTAATAGCATGCCTCAGTTGAAGGTATTGAAAGAATCTCTTATTGGGAATCCCATATTACTTCCAAATTGGGCAAAAGTTTTTATCTCCTCATCCTGGAACGGTTGTATGCTGTATTTGTGAAGCTAAGAAATAATTTTTCGAATGGGGGATGGCCAAGCCCTTACCTTTTTTAGCTAACATTAATGTGGATAGCTTAATCCGAGATTGTTTTCCTCTCCATATAAGTTCTCCTAAAAGAGATTCTATTTTCCGAAACCAAAATTGAGTAATCCAGATGGGTGAGTTGTGGAAAACGTAGAGTAGTTGTGGTGACCAGATCATTTTTATGAGATTGGTTCTGCCAATTACCGTCAATGGAAGTTTATACCAGCTTCTACTTTTATCATTAAAATTAACTAGCAGAGGTTTTAAATTTAAATTAATATATTCCTTAACGTTTCGTGATACTACTACATCTAAATACTTCACAGTATCCTTAATTTGAATTTGAGTGGCTTGGCCCATTAATGGAATTTTAATATCATCTAGCAGGAGTAGAACAGATTTGTCCCAGTTAATTTGAAAGCCGGAGAACTGCCCAAAGACTGAAATTTATGGGCTGTCCGTAAATTAACGGACCGTTGGCAACACTGCCCCCGCGTCTCTAAGACTGAGAAATAAGCAATCGCATGATTGATGATCACCCCGGTTCTCTGTCTTCTATGAGTAGAGAGGCGACTGTCAGTCAGAACTCTTGGCTCTGCCCTTCCAGCACTCAATTGAGGAAGGTTGTAGCGGCTGGCTTTGGCTCTCAGCCAACGTTCCCGTCAGCATCTGGATGCATCCCAACATTATTGCGGGGATCCTTCAAGAGCCTGGAGTGGCTCTGTGGTGGGCTTTAGCCCGCTGTCAGCTGATTCTGAAACACAGGAGAGCAAAAGTAAGCGCACTCCTGTGACCCACAAGAGAAGTATGCCCAAAAAAAGCTTTGCCCATCTTTCTCTTAAAAATTTTCTGCATGTTGCATACATATTTCTTTTTATGCATTAGTGCATAAGTTACTGACGTACAGGAACTGTGCGTAAAGACCTTGAGTATGGTAATGTTGAACATAGGCATGTAAAAGTGCGTAAGTGTATAGACGAGTAAATTTCTTCTTCATTGCCAGTGTTATAATACTGTATACTCATTTATAATCACATAAACATGCTTATAGACATGTAAGCACACTGCACTCAAATGTAGTATTTTCTAGTTTCGTTTTACGGCTCTGTACTCAATGCCGTATTACTGATCTTTACTCTGCTGTGTGCAATGTTCCATAGACAACAATGCATTTAATTTCAAATCAGTAAAAAAAAAAGTGGTGTTTTTTTACTACCATGTGCAAAAGGCCTTAGGCTGGATTCACACCACTGTGGTGCGAATTCCAGCCTGTTTTCCTGTGAGAAGGACCGGAGCCGTCGTTCGGCGGCTCCTGTCCGTTCGCGCAGCAGCTGCCCGGGGAGGGAGGGGGAGGTGCTGTGAGCAGGGGAAAATATCCCTGTTCAATGCGGAACACATCCCATTAAACATAATGGGCTGGGAATTCGCACTGCATTGCACAGAGAACGCACGCGTTTTCTGTGCAATGCGGAGTGCGAATGCACCACACCTGTGTGAACAGGACACATTGAAAACAATGTGTTTTCCAATGTCCTGCGAATTGGATGCGGTTTAAGCAGTTTAAATATTTTCTGTTTCTTCAGGCATCTGTGGTACTATGTACTGACAACAGCAGCCAAATGAATGGCAGGACAGATCGGTGGTCATTTTTTTTTTCTTTTACATATATCATTACTAAGCTGTTATTCTCAACTGTAGTGACATCTGGACATCTAATAGGAAAGCAGTGACAGTGCAGTCAGTGTCAATCGAAACGGAAGAATAAGCCCAAGTCACTCAGTGAACCGTGCAAAGCTCCTGTTTCCTGTGTCAGTTACCGCTTGTTCCACAAATGAATCCGTTCTTGCATAACTTGCTGGCTCTGAACACCAAGAATTATTTTCAAGAATGTTTATGCCTGCAGACACAAAATAAGAGCAAAACTTTTCACTATCATTTTGTAGACTTTTGCCTTTCACACATTACTCACAAAACTATTGGCTTTTGGGATTTTTTTGGATAATCTTTGGAGAGGTCTGTGGATCAACAATAGGTAATATTGAACAATGACATCATTATCCACCTGCCCCAGTCCTGCCATGTCACAGTCATCTCTTTTAACTTTAATTCTAAATGGGCTTATGTATCATATTTGGACGTATAGGTTTAATTGAGGCTTCTATGACTATATGACAAGTTGTTAAAGAAAAGTGGAATATGCACTTCAAGCAGAGCTGAAATGCAGAATATAGTTCGCGTCAGACTTTCCTTTACAAGAAATGGTAGTGGTAACATTTCTTATCCCCCTACCCTGCAAATGGAATGCCATGGCATAACCTTGGTTCTCACAATCATGCAGACCTAAGCAGGTGTTTATGCTGGGAAATGTAACTCTGCTCAGGGTTACCAGAAGCACAATGAGAACGATATTTAGCAGTAACTGGACTGTTCTTATGAATGCTAACTGAACTGCAATTGGCTACAGTTTTATGCAGATAATCCCCATGGAGTTTCCTACCTCCCAGGCAGTGCCAGGACAAAGTCAGCTAAAACCCAGAGGGAACATGCCAAATTGCATCCCTACTAGCACAATCCCACCCCTCCCCCACCCCCAAAAAAAAATAATATTCCCCCCTACCATATTACTTTTATAGCACAAACCCATCAATTCACCCTCCTAGCACAAATCCTCTTCCGCAATCCCAACCCAAATTTGCCCTCCTAGATCAATTCTACCCCCTGCCCCTTCTCAAATTCTCCTTCTCAACACAACCCCCCCCCAATCTCCTTGTGGTGCCCCCCCACCTCACATGATACCACAGTGCCCAGGGCAGCCTCCCCTCCTCCCCACCTCTTGTCCCAGCCCTGCTCCCAGGTCTCTGTTACTATTAGACTCTCCATGATCTTTTCTTGTTCTTTAACTAGTTCCACACCGCGTGCTGTATATTTACTGTGGCGGTGTGAACGCTTCCCGCGAATCGCGTAAATAAGCGGCGATCTGCGGGTGGACGCTAGGGGCGCATGCGCGCGCCCACCGTGCTCCTGAGGAGTGCGCCCGTGGCTCGGGTGGACCCGATGTCCGCCGGCGAGCCGCGATGAGCGCCCACAGCTAAAGAACGGGGAACCGCCGATGTAAACACGGCGGTTCCCCGCTCTGTTAGTGGGGGCATAGGAGATCTACTGATCCTTGTCACTGGGATCAGTTAGATCTCTCATGCCCATGGTAGCCCAGCCCCTCCACAGTAAGAACACACCCAGGGAACACAGTAAACCCCTAGATCTCCCCCTGCAGGTTAACCCCTTCACTGCCAATGCTATTTATACAGTAATCTGTGGACATTTAAATTTCTGATCGCTGTATAAATATCATGGGTCCCAAAAAAGTGTCAAAATGGTCCGACATGTCCGCTGCAATATCGCAGTACTGCTAAAAATCGCAGATCGCCGCCATTACTAGTAAAAAATAAAAAAAAATTAAAACCCCAGAAATGAATTCTCGTCATCTGTAAACGCTGCCACTTTTGCGCAAACCAATCAATAGACGCCGATTGCGATTTTATTTACCAAAAATATGAGAAAAAATATAAATTGGCCAAAACTGATGAAAAAAAAGGTTTTTTTATATTTTTTTTTGGATTTGTATTTTAGCAAAAAGTAAGAAAAACAGTATTTTTTGCAAAATTGTTGCTCTTCTTTTGTTTATAGCGGTGATCAGAAATGACACAGAGGCAATCAAATACCACCAAAAGAAAACTCTATTTGTGGGAAAAAAGGACGCAAATTTTGTTTGGGTACAACGTCGCACGACTGCGTAATTGTCAGTTAAAGCGACGCAGTGCCGAATCGCAAAAAGTGCTCTGGTCCTAAAGTGGGAAATCCTTCCGGGGCTGAAGTGGTTATAATAAAAACAATTAGTCAATAATAAAGGCAAGTCTTTTCTTATAAAAAAAAAAGAGCAAACAGCTTGCTGTGTGGGCACCTGAGCAGAGTCCCTGCTCTGCCTGTCCATTCAGACACAGAGCCACGGCTTGGCCCCCTATTTCTTCTCATTGACTCACTGGCTGTGATTTACAGTAGTCTCAGCCAATGAGGAGGGAGAATCCCGAGAGAGCTGAGGCTGTCATGCATATCGCTGGATCGCGATGGGGCTCAGGTAAGTATTAGGGGAGCTGCTGCACACAGAATTTTTTTTACTTTCGAGCATAGAATGCATGAAGGTAAAAAACCTTCAGCTTTTACAACCACTTTAATGCACATGTATGTCTCTTGTGACCTACTGGTTATAATTTTTCCTGGCACGATGGTGCACTATTCTTTCCACTGACAACAATGATGGCATACTATTCCTCCCACTGACACCAATAATGGAGCACTATTCCTCCCACTGACACCAATGATGGAGCACTATTCCTCCCACTGACACGAACAATAGCACACAATTCCTTCCACTGACAAAGATGGGACACTATTTCTTTGACTGACACCAACATTAGAGTATAAATCCTCCCATTGAGATAAACAATGGAACACTATGCCTCCCTTTGACACCAAAGATGGAGCACTATTCTCTTCACTGATACCAACAATGGGATGTTATTCCTCCCACTGATACCAATGACGGGGCACTATTTCACCCATTGGTACCAACAATGGGGCACTATTACTCCCACTGACTCCAAAGATGAGGCTCTGTTCCTTCCACTGACACCAATGAAGTAGCAATATTCTTCCTCCTACTGACCACATGCACTATGTTATTTTTTTTACTCTCACTCACCACCAAGCCTGAGTCATTGTTTACTCCCACTGACGGTGGGACATTGTCTACTCTTACTGACGGTGGGACATTTTCTGCTCACACTGACCACAGTCCAGTCCCCCAGAGTCTGAAGGACAGTAAACTGGGCCTTTGTTTCAAAAGTTTGGAGACTCCTGCCCTAGAACAAAAATGTGTTCAGATGTGGTGGCCACATTAGTTTTCTTTTTTTTTGGCTAAGAACATTTTCAACAAGTAGAGAAAATACCTATTGATCTTGTCCAAAATACAATGTCCTTCCTTGTCACTCCTAGGGAGATGAGCTGAAAACAAAAACAATCTTTCTTGTGTTAGCTACTAAGCCAATCACCCCCTATATAACAGAGATGAAAAAAGTCACATATGTTTGAATTCCAGCCTGGCTGACAGCCATTCCTCCTAGCATAGATACATTAAGGCTGGGTTTACACCTATGTGAATTGGATGTGGAGAAACCTGCATCCAATTCGCATAGGTGTGAACCCAGCCTTAAGCGGGTCCGTTGCGAACTGTACAAAAACGCTGTGCGTCTTTTGGTCCATTTTAGGTCTGAATTCAGCCCAAAATTCAGGTTGAATTGGACCTGAAACTGTGAACCAGCATGCACCGGACCCCTGCTAAGAGCCGCTGCGGGTTCCAGTGTGAACCCAGCCTGAAACAGTGATCATAGCCACCCAGGGAAAGGAAGTGTTCAAATTTTTTTTTTTTTTTTTTAATCTTTTTTAAAGTTTATTATGTATAAAAATACATACAATTCATACATAGTTTACAATAATATATGGCTCTTAAGCCTAATACAGAAACAAAGACTGAGAAAAAATAAATTAATCCATCCACAACATCTAAAGACTGGAAAACTACAATATATCACATTTTTGGTTTTCGGTTTAGATATATTTTATTGTACTTGTGAGAGCGATAATAGAATGGCAAAATATGACAGATGAAAAGATGCAAGATAAAAAGAGTCAACGCTGGCAGATAAGGTACTTGACATCCGGAGATATTTTGGAACAGTTTGCATGCATAGTCAAATGATCTCATTCATACAAGTCGATGTCTCTCATTGCTGGGTAAATTACTTTTGCATACTAGTACAATATGCCAGCCTGTTTGGGCAGGGCTCTCTTCTCCTAATGTATTCCTTCTGCAGTTTCTAAGTCTGTAATTCACACCCCTTTAGTGCCCATTCACATAGGGGCGACTTGCGATCCGACTTGAGTTGCCTCAAGTCGCCCCAAGTCGCTTGACATCTGAAATCCCATTGAAATGAATGGGAGCCGTCTTAATATACGCGACTGAAGTCGCTCCGACTTCAAGGCGACTTCTGAAAAGGTTCCTGTACTACTTCTAGGCGACTTCTATCCGATTTGTGCCCATAGGATTCAATAGAAGTCGCCTCCAAGTCGGATCCCCCATCTACATGGAAGCGACTAAAAGAAAAGAATTTATCCAGGGCAACCACCTCCCTCCCCGCTCTGATTGGCCACAGGCAAAGTCGCCTGGCATAGTCAAGCTTGAAGTTGCCTGCAAGTTGCCTGCAAGTTGCCTCCAAGTAGCCTGCAAGTAGCCTGCAAGTAGCCTGCAAGTTGCCTAGCAAAGTCGTGCCTGAAGTCGGATCGCCCCTGTGTGAATGCAGCCTTACCCTTGTGCAATGTTGCATCACATGCTGGTGCTTTACAAATATGGGATAATAACAATGTTATGAATGTCTTATTGATATATAGCTTTGCCTGTATATGATGACATTAAAATGAAAATTTAGCTTTTATGTATCCCACTTTGCTTGTTCTGATTGCTGTTTTGAGCTACAGGTTGGGTTCAGACAAAAAGCTGGATGTGCAGACTATTAGATGTTTGTCTGTTGACAACGCCACGTCCGATATTCAGATGGTGTGTACAGAAATCAACACACAAAGGTCGAAAGTACAAACACGCATGTTCGGAATCCAGGAACTCCGGTAGTGTTCGTTCGTGTAAACTGGCGATCGTAATTCACAATTAACATTCGTGAAGCCGCAATTGAAATTACGTAATGCAGCGCACGTTATCATCTTTTTAATGTCTTTTTAACCACTTGCTTACTGGGCACTTAAACCCCTTGCTGCCCGGACCAATTTTCAGATTTCAGCGCTGTCACTCATTGAATGACAATTGCGCGGTCGTGCGGCGTTGTACCCAAACAAAATTGACATCCTTTTTTTCCCACAAATAGAGCTTTCTTTTAGTGGTATTTGATCACCTCTGCGTTTTTTATTTTTTGTGCTATAAACAAAAAAAGAGCATCTATTTTGATAAAAGAACATTTTTTTTAACTTTTTGCTATAATAAATATCCAAAAATAAAAAAAACACATTTATTCCTCAGTTTAGGCCGACATATATTCTTCTACATATTTTTGGTAAAAAAAAATCGCAATAAGCGTATTTTGATTGGATTGCGCAAAAGTTATAGCGCCTACAAACTATGGAAATTGGTTTATGGCGGTTTTATTATTTATTTAAATTTTTTACTGGTAATGGCGGCGATCTGTGATTTTTATCAGGACTGCGATATTGCGGTGGACAAGTCAGACATTTTTGACACTTTTTTGGGACCAATGACATTTATACAGCGATCGGATCTAAAAATAGACACTGATTACTGTATAAATGTCATTGGTAGGGAAGGGGTTAACACTAAGGGGGCAATCAAGGGGTTAAATGTGTTCCCTCATTGTGTTCTAACTGTGTGGGGGCTGGGTTGACAGGGACATAACAGATCTAACTGATCCCGATCACAGGGATCAGTAGGTCTGTCATGCCCCCCTCACAGAGCGGGGAACCGGTGGTTCCCTGTTCTAGCTCTCTGTGAAGGGATTGTTGGTCTCCAGCGGACATCGAGTCCACTCGACCCGCGGGCATGCTCACGACGTGTGCGGCGGCTGCGAGCACGCCTGGGCGGCGCAAAGGGGCAGACGTCAATTGACGGCACCCCGGCAATTCAGATCCGCGCTGTAGCCGTCAATCGGCTATAACGCGGATCTGAAGTGGTTAATAGGGAAATTAGCGGAAGTGCGCCAAAGGGTGACGCACCAAAAATGAACTTCCTCTTTATACGCTCAAAGTACGTCACTACGTTTGCCTTTGACGAACGACAATTTTCATATAGTCAGTACGCTTTACAAAATCAAGGACACGTGCTTTTGACAAAAATCAGAAGCGCAGTCGTATGACAATCGAACCGTGTGTATGAGGCTTTAGTATGTCCATCATCAGCATCTTATGCTATTTGTTGCTGGAAAAACCATGTGGAGGATTCAGGGTTTTTTTCAGGCTAAGAACATTTTTCCTTCCTGGGAAATTAACCAGTAATCTAATATAATTGGGAGCAGGAGAACTACTGCAACCAGCATATAACATTAAGCATAATTGTATAGATGCACTCTGATATAGAAAAAATACAAGCAATATATAGGAAAAGATTGATAACAAAACATACATCCAATGTACAAACATGTATTATCAGCATAGGGCCTGATAGTCTTGGTAGAATTATTATTAGCGATACCTCCATATGAATGTTGCAGCAAAGTCCAATTGTAGAGGCCCCTTGAGGATGATCATGATGCAGTGTTCATCTTGGTGTTGGAGACATGAAGACACGATGTGGTGTGACACTGGAACTCAGAATAAGCCTTTCTTCCTGTGCTTTAGTCCCATCCTAGTAGTTTCTAATCTTACATGCCACCAGACCTCTAACCACCAGAAGTGGCCATCAGATGCCTAACCTGGCTCTAACCTATGCTGGTTATTGACCCCAAGCTAAAACTAGCTATAGAATCCCAGGCCGGAAGGAACAGAGTTAAGTAGAATAACAAGAGCTGCATATAAACTCTATTGCAATAAACAGGTTCACCTACTAATATAATGGAAGGTGACCCCTATACACATATTGTAGTACAGATCTAGCTATCTGCCACTGTGCACGTGTGATAATGACAATAGGACAGAGACTTGTCTGTCACTAGGATTCAGAAATACACTCAAGAAGCTGCAGTTAAACTATTAAACATAGGAAAATTTGCCTAATAGTCTCTGCTTCTGATCTAGGTAAAAATACAGCAGCAGTAGCAGCCCCTGTGTGTATAGGTCCATAAATACATGGATAAGTGAGTTTGGGGAGTAACTTGACTGGCCTGCACAGAGTCCTAACCTCAACCCAATAGAACACATTTGGGATGAATTAGAGCGGAGACTGTGAGCCAAGCTTTCTCCTCCAACATCAATGCCTGACCTCACAAATGTGCTTGTGGAAAAATAGTCAAACATTCCCATAGACCAGCGGTTCTCAACCCGTGGGTCGTGACCCCCTGGGGGGTCAATTGCCGATTTCCAGGGGGTCACAATGCTGCACGGCTCGCTGCACATCTCTCCAGACAGACCCAACTCTTACATAAATACCTGGATATGTGTGTCCCCGACGATGACGACGACATAAAAATGGATCTAGTCTTCGTCTCTGATAATCCGTTTAAAAGGATACAAATTATCAAATTGACGTCGAAGAACTCACATAAAGACTTAGGATCACTGTCTGTT
>BLSH010537001.1:134436-147472 GCA_018402905.1 Glandirana rugosa | reverse complement strand
AGTGTCCTCTGCGCCCCCCCAATGCAGTTTCCTCTCTCCCCTTTACCCCCTCACTGTAATGTTCTCTGCCCTCCCAGTCCAATGTCCTCTTTCCTCTTGATACCCCCCTTTTAGTGTTCTCTGTGCCCTTCACCCCTCCCTCCCCTCAACTGTAGTGTCCTCTGTGTTCCCATTTACACCAGTGTGTAGGTAGTACTTTCCTATCTTACACCAGTGTATAGCAGAGCAGAGAACGGGATAAGTCACAGTAATGGATAGAGGACGGGGGCGGAATCTGTCAGAGTCAACTTTTTACATTAACAACCTGGTGATTAGTTGCTAGAACTCCCCAGCAACCACCTGCTGGTTAATATAAAAAGGTAATTCCAGCAGCTCCAGCCCCCGTCCTCTATCCATTACTGTGCCTTCTCCCAATCTCCGCGGAGCTGCTGGGGGAAGATCTGTGTGTGGGGCTGTGTTCCCGATCGACCTATTGACTACCCGTGGTCAACGGGTCGATCATGATTGACAACTTGCCGATCCCCAGAGTAGGATGACCAGATGTCCCTGGCCCTGAAAAGCAGGGACAAAACCGGGGGCAGATTCCTTCCGGGGACAATGTCCTCAATCCGGGGACTGTCCCCTGAAACCGGGGATATCTGGTCACCCTACCATAGACACACTCCTAAACCTTGTGGACAGCCTTCCCAGAAGAGTTGAAGCTGTTATAGCTGCAAAGGTTGAGCCAAATCAATATTGAACCCTACAAACTAAGACTGGGATGCCATTACATTTCATGTGTGTAAAGGCAGGTGTCCCAATACTTTTGGCAATTATTATGTATATAGTTGACCTTCAGCTTTAACAATTTCATTGCTTTAGATTGAGGTAATACATTGACCAATGACTGTTTATTTAGCACTGGCTGCACATTAATGAAGGGGTGGCTTGTAGCAAAGGTGAGAACAAAGCATGCCATTAAAACTTTGCCGGAGGGAAGAGATTTAAATAGAAGGAGTCTGTGTAATTGTGTGGAAACAATGGAATAACAGAGGTATTGCTCAGCAAGCCAGATGTTTCAAAATAGTTTGTAATAAATGTGAGCATTTGTTTCTTTCATCTGAAAATCATTACAAAGCTAAGGTTTTGATCTTCTAAAACAACAACCTGCATAAACATGCATTTTCTTGGTATTTAAGTCTTTCCATTTTGTGTTATTTTCTCAGACAAACTGCATTCACATCTGCATTCATTTCTGAAGTTATTGCTTTAGAATATGTTCAAAACGTAGCTGTAGTGCAGGCGGTCATATCAATTTATAATCAAAGTAGTCAGTAATATTGAAACAATATGAAAAATGTCTCCACCCCCAAAATTTCTCTGAAAGCTATTGCTGTCACCTCCTAGAATTTCAGAAACTGACCAATAATCACATGCATGCTCAGAATCAGAAGAATCACCATGTCCGCATTTTATGGTCATTCTAACAGCTTGTTTACACTAGCAGATCGCTTTTCAGAGGGCGTTTGACAGACAGTGAGGAGGTATTAACTCACACACAGAACAAGCAGTGTATGGCCAGCTTTAGACAGCTGTCACCAGAACATCCCCCTATTGTAAGATTTACTCACACCTCTTGATTTTATGACAACTCTAAGGCCCCTTTCACATTTATGCGACTTGTCCTGCGACTTGGGACTGCAGAGTCATATGACAAGTCGTTCCGCATGATTTCCAATGGATACCATTCATATCTGTACGACTTCAAGTCGTGCCGACTTCAAAGTAGTCCCTTCCATACTTTGGTCCAACTTTGATGCAACTTGAGGTCTATAGACTTCAATGTTAAACCCTCAAAGTTGCATGCAAATCACACCTCAATAATATAGATTTGATTTCTGTACTATTTCTGTACGACTTTGTAATATGTTTTCATAGTACCAAAGTTGCAACAAAGTCGGACCAAAGTTGTACTGATCCCAAATCGCGTCAAAATCTCGTCAAAAAGTGCAGCAATGTTGCGTAAAATAACCTCACACAAGTGTGAAAGGGGCCTAAGGGCCAGTTCACACCACGTGCAGCCCAGGGTGTTTTTTTCTGCATCAAAAATGCATGGAAAATAGGTTATATAGTTTCCAATTGCATTGTTCACACCAGTGCAGTCAGTTCTAGGTTGTTCTAGTTCCAGAAAAAAAAGTAGAACGTGCTGCATTTTTCCTGCACTGGACTGTACTGGAATGTGGTAAAAAGCATCAAAAACGCACCGGACCCCAGTACAGGGGAAAAAAACAGGAAGAAAGAAGAAAAAAAGCATCTGGAATGCAGCTGGAAGCACATCAAAAATGCACTGGAACGTGTCAAAAACTTGTTAAAGATACAGAACAGAACAGATCTGGAGTGCGTTTTTGTGGTCTGGACCAGACCTGAGGGCTCATGCATAGAGTTAAAAAAAAACTTTTACAGGCATCCAGCATATTTTTTTGTTTGATGCCTTTAACCGCTTGCCGGCCATCTGCCGTATAACGGCGGCAGGTTGGCTTTCCTGCGGAATCGCCGTAGCTGTATGGCGGCTCGCGCAGGCGCAGTTGCGGGCGGGAGCGCGCCGGCGGCACGCTCTCGCGCCTGCTGCATGCTGCATGAGCGTGCCCACGGCTCGAGCGGACTCGTTGTCCCCCGATCGCCTACTACAGAGGCAGAACGGGGATCTGCCTATGTAAACACGGTGGATCCGTGATCTGTCAGGGGACACGACATAGATCTACTGTTCCTAGTGTCATGTCCCTGCCAGCCCAGCCCCCACACAGTTAGAACACCTAGAGTTTCACCCCTTCCTGCCAATGACATTTCTAAGTAATCAGTGGCTATTTAAAGCTTTGATCGCTGTATAAATGCCATTGGTCCCAAAAAAGTGTCAAAAGTGTCCAATCTGACCACCACAATGTTGCAGTCCCAATAAAAATTGCAGATCACCACCATGTTACAAGGAAAAAAAATGCACAACCCAATCAATATACGCCTATTGCGATATTATTTACCAAAAATATGTAGAAGAATATATATCGGCCTAAACTGATGAATACATTTGTTTGTTTATATATATATTTTCTGGATATGTATTATAGCAAAAAGTAAAATAAAAAATATATTTTTTTCAAAATTGTCGCTCTTTGTTTGTTTATAGCACAAAAAATAAAAACCACAGAGGTGATCAAATACCACCAAAAGATAGCTCTATATGTGGGAAAAAAGGACACAAATTTTGTTGGGGTACAATGTCGCATGACCGTGCAATTGTCAGTTAAAGTGACGCAGTGTCGTATCGCAAAAAACAGCCTGGTCATTAAGGGGGCAAATCCTTCCGTGGCTGAAGTGGTTAAGCTCAGTTCAGTGTTAGGCTAGGTTCACATCTATGCAGTGGCGGTTAATGCAGTTTCTGGCACATTTTGCGGTTTGCATTTTAGAACATGAAATTTTGATACCTTGTTGCAAGCAGCTGGGGTTTACAGTTGATTGTAAAAAAAAGAATTGCTGGCAATAAAAAAAGTTTAGAAAAAATGGTGTGGGGTCCCCCCCATGCATACCAGGCCCTTTGGTTCTCTTTAAAACCCATACGAGACCCGAAGGGCCTAGAATGCATTAAGGGGAGGGGGGACCCTACGCCGTTTTTTTCCCAGCTTTCTTTTTATTGCCGCAAATTCTTTTTTTTTTTTACATTCCCCGCTGACAACTCATTGGCTGTTAAGGATGCGGCTGCCGCTTGCTCCTTAACAACTGGCTATTCACAGTTTATTATGCAGAAAAAAGCACTAAACGCATGTAAAAATGCATCAAAAACACAACACGTGCGTTTTTGGTGTGGTTTCATTGAAATCTAATACATGCAAAATGCAATCTGTTGCGGGAAAAAAGTCCCTGACCCTTTCCAAAAATGCAGCGGCTGAACAACGCATAGAAGTCTAGTGCCCCTATAGAGTAGGTACGTTTTTCTATCAGGGTTTTGCTAGGTGAGGTAAAATTTAGTCAGGCCTGAGTGTAAGAGCAGGCCTGAGTGTTTTGATCTGGGCTTGGGGAGTGGTTCAGGGAGGACTGGGGCAGTCCAACAGATAAGGTCACTAAACCCTCCTACCTTCTACTGGAAGGCACTGGAACTTTCTAGAATGAAGGTGGAACAAAAGGTGTCATCATTTGGAGTGTCATAGGAAGCCTTCACCAATCCCCAATCTGGATTGGCAGGAGGCAGGACTTCTCATATACTCTGGGCTGGGTCAGTCGGGAGGAGTGTGTTGGGTGGAAGTCTAGAGATGTAGCAGAGGTGCTGTGGAGGCCTCTACCCGGGAGGTTGCCCCCATCTGGGGGGGTGACCTTGGGGCCTGGTGGTTCATGTGCAGCCAGGAGTGGGGGTGATTCCTGGAGTCGCACAGGGGAACAGGAGGACGGTGGAGGTGCTACACAGTGAGAGAATTTAAACTGATTTGGTGAGTGACGGTCCCTGTGAGCTGAAGAAGAAAGTGCTGGAGCAGGCTGGGAGAGGAATAGTGGACAGTCTGTGGAAGCTTTGGGAGCCAGTCAGGGGAAGGAGAGTCACTAAGGAAAAGCAGGTTGGTGGGACCAGGAAGAGAGATGGGCTGGGAGTACTTTGCTACACATTCAGGGGCTTGTGATCCCTGGCCTGTAATGGGTGCTCCTGAGGTCCTGCAGTGCTAATACAGAGTAGGCCTCACCATGTGCTAGCCATGGTGAAGAGGAAGGAGTAGAGAAGCTTGATAAATTTCCTTTCAAGCTGGAAACTAAGTACAGTGCTGGAGAGAAGTAAAAAGTGATGATCTGCAAGTTCTGTGTAGAGAGAGAATTGTAGAAGAAACGGTCAGCAAGTTGAGTGCTGGAGAGCTGTGAGAAGTAACAGTCTGCAGAAGGATAGTCTGCAATGCAATGTGTGCATATACAGCAGTGTATATGGAGTTTGTGTACCATAATTCTTTGGGCATCCCACAGTCATCCCTTATCCCCATCCAAGTTATTTCCCCTAAATAAAACAACAAAAACAAGAGCCGGCCTGGTCAATGTCTACGGATGTGTGATATATGGTGTGATTGAGGGCAGCTATAAGGTGAAGGACTACTACCAGCCACTCTCAAGGGAATACATGGCTACAGTTGTGAATGTGTATCATAGGAAACCATGGATGTAGTGTAGTGTAGTGTTAAATGGACTGTAGTGCGCTTCTGCAAACTGCAAATCGCACTAAAAAACACATAGGTGTGAACCTAGCCGTAATCTACGTTACCATGCATATTGGGAGTCTAGATCCTTATTTTAAGTGCAGGGTTTAGCGGCATAAAAAAATGCCCCAAAGCTGTGTTTGGAGCGGAGTTTATGAAGTAATTTACACTTGAATGCACCGAAATGCAACTAAACACATGTGATGCCTATGCCTGTAAATCTATTCTAACAGCTAGAATATATAAAACGTTTAGCCAATATAAGGAATCAAAAGCTGCCCCACACCTGCAAAGATGTCACATGGGAGCAGCAGCTGTTTCCATGCCGCCGCTGTTTCCCAATAGACATGAATGGGACTGCCTACACAGGGATGGACGGTACACCTATGCATCTCTGTGTGAGTAAACACAGACCTTGTACAGGGCACAGATTCATATGCCCTGGGTGATTGAGGCCTAACACTCCTTAGAGAAAAATCAAAGCTTTTTGACCAAATTGTCTCCTTTTCAGTTTGATTTGGGAAAATTAAAGTAATGGAAATGAACTCCACAGCAGTGTTGACTTGGACAGATTGTAACTTGTGTCTACAACCTAACCAGCTACACCAGCTATATCAAAATTGGGTATACATTAGCAGATTTTCAATCAAAATTTTTCATTTTAAAGCGGTAGTAAACCCATGAGAAGAGGGAAAAAAACCCTGCAAGACAATAGCATAATGTGCTAGTATGCATAACATGCTAACACATTATGAAATACTCACCTTAGAACGAGGCCCTCGATGCCCGAATCGGTCAACGCTGAGGACGCTGACAAAATGGTGCTCTTCTTCCTTCCGGGAGTGAGTGGCCAGAGCCGCGTCACGTCACTCCCGCGCATGCGCGTGGGAGCTCTTCGTTTCCAGCAGCCAGTTCTGATTTTCCATTTGCACCGCATCATCAGAGCACAGTGACGTCAGGCGGCTGCATGCAGAGCGAATATCTCCTAAACCGTGTAGGTTTAGGAGATCTTCATTTTACCTACAGGAAAGCCTTATTATAGCCTTACCTGTAGGTAAAAACAGCGTTGGGGGTTTATCACCGCTTTAAGGCCGGTTTGATAATGGCCGTGTCCGCTAGTGGGCTCTGTTTTGCTCAGACAGATGACAGATTCGTCTCCGCGAATTGTGCGGAGACAGATCTGTCAGAGCCCCCGCTCTCCCCTATGGGGAAACCGGATGACAACGGACCTTCTGTCCGTTGTAAAAAAACGGATAGAAAAATGGGGTTTTCCTCCGTCAGACTTTACGGGAGAGGAGGAAACGATGGGTGTCAGCGGACATGTCTCCACTGACATTGGTCGCTCCATAGGGCTGCATGGAGTGTCCGTTCAGGTCCACCTGCAAAAACGGACAGGTGGACTTGAATGGAACGTCCGTGTGAAAGAAGCCTAAGTATGTCCGTTCACTTTTCTAGTTATTAGTGAATTCAAATTGGTGTTCACTCTTGACTGCTGTGACAAGAATGTGGCCATATTTAGGCAATGATATAAGGCTCCATCCCGAATCATTTACTTACCTGTCTGGGGATTTCCAGCCATGTAGGTGAATGGGCCGGCATGAAATCAGTGATTGGTAAGGACTCAGTGGGTGCAAGCAGCCACTGCTTCCTTACCAACCTGTGACATCCAGGATATTGTGAGATTACTGCTCATATATGGCCATGAGACCATATGTAGACATTGATGTAACAAGCTAAATGTCCCACCCATTACCCATTACGTGGCTTGAGTTTCCCAGCCATGTAAGTCAATGTATCGGATGATGTCCATGGTTGGTAAGGATGCTGCTGCTTCCTTAGCAACCATTGACAGTCGGAAGGTGTCAGGTTCGTTATCTGAACAGTCAGTGTTCAATCAAAACTAGCACTCAGGCTGAACACAAAGCTCATCCCTAGGTAACTAAGTAAAGCAAAACTTTGGGTTAACAACTAGATTCCACATTATGCTTTTTCATCCACCCAGTGCATTATTTTTGAGGTTCTTTTTAATTTCTATATACCATCTTTTAAAAGTCTTTGGCCTGTCTGGTGAGGTTACAAGTCCTTCTTCTCTGTCAGTTGTGGGCAGCCCTTACAACTGCACTGAACAGTGCTCACTTAATGATGACATGATGACCTCTCCCTAGGGGTCTGTCTATAACATCCTTGGTTCTGGATTGAATTACGCTGGTAACCATTCAACTTGGAAGATCGAGAGCATCTAGTTGTGGAAATAAGTCACTGCAGCACAGCTCCAGGTTAAAGGTGAGTAATGTGGTGAAAGCAGCTTTTAATTTTTTTTATATACCTGGGCCATCAGTTATTCTTGTAATTGGAGTTCTGCTTTAAATCCTTACTATGTTTTTCCGATAGGCTTCTTTTTAAATCGTGTTTTCACTGGATTGGAAGGTTGGTGAACCATATCATCTCATATTCCTTCCTCCAAACACAAAACACATTGTTTTTATATAAACATACTATTTAAACTGATCTCTTCTACGTTAGGCTGACTCCAGACAAACCACTAAATACGCAGCTTAGCCAAAGAATGTTAAGTGGGCACAAGTCAGAGGGTCCCGCGGCATGGGTTTGTGGTCGCCGCAACACAGTTTACTTTATTTAAAAAAAAAAAAAAAGGGGGCAATTTTGGTTACCGCCCCTTTAAGGCTCGTGAATTCTGTCATGGGCTTGTCACAGGCCTTTGAGCAGGAAACACGTTTCCCAGCATGTGTTGTGGGCTATATAAACCCCCACATGAGGGTCTCTTCTCACAGTTGTCCTAGACGCCAACCTTGCAAGCTCCCCTCCCTCCCACCCTTGTCGCTGGTGCCTTTATGTGGTTATGTCACCCTTGGATCAAGGGGGGACTTTGTTTATGAATTTATGAATTATCACTCGAGTTCCAATGCTGAGTGAATTTAAGTTTTAATATATTTATTTATTTATTATTGATTTAGATAAAGTTAAATGAATTACAATTTTAATAAAGAAAATAAAGTTTATGAAATAATTATTAATACCAATAAAGGTGCCGCGGCCATTTTATTGCTATAATTTTGTGTAGTGTACTTTAATTGGTTAGAGTGAATTGAATGTGTGTTGTGTATGTGCGACCTACAATCCCATGGCTTTACACTGATCCACTGCACTTTGTCTGCAGCGTGGGTGCAGTGCAGGGTACCTTTGGTTTTCTGTGGTTAGCTGTGCTTTCCCATTGTCTTCTTTTATGTCCCACAGTTTTGGTGCACTTTCTGAAAGCGCAGCAAAAGTCCTGCATGCAAGACTTTTGCTACACTTGCAGAAAACGCACCAAAACTGCTGGACATAATAGAAGTCTACCGGATCCCGCAGCTAACCTGCACAAAAATTGCGGGCACACTGCCAGAACACAATAGCTCAGCAGGGAAGATCGCTGTACTAACATCAGATTGTTAGTACAGCGGCTCGGAGCTGAGCTGCCAGCCCGTTGGACTGAATGAAAAATAACTAGTGGTGTTTATCAGGCTTTAGCGTTAGATGGACTGCCCTATACAATGCAGTGTATCCTGACTGCCTCTCTCAGTCTGAGTGTTGAAGGCTGATATCAAAACTGAGTAAGGTAGTTATACTAGCTTTATCTAACATACATTTTATAATTTTTGATAAATCCACTAACCGAATAAAATGTTTTGTTATATTACATTTTTTATTTAGCTGTTGGATTTGCGCTTTAACATGTCCCACCTGAATCAGTGTTTCCTGATTATCCACTTACCAACCGGGCCCCTTTTTTACGTTTGTTGGTTACAAGCTAAAAACAGGTTTTTTTTGCTAGAAAATTACTTAGAACCCCCAAAAACATTATATATATATTTTTTTTTTTCAAACACCCTAGAGAATAACATGGCGATCCTTGCAATACTTTTTGTCACACGGTATTTGCGCAGCGGTCTTTCAATCGCAATTTTATTGGAAAAATTTCACTTTTTTGAGTTAAAAAATAAGACAACAGTAAAGGTAACCCAATTTTTTTGTATATTGTGAAAGAGGATGTTACGCCGAGTAAATAGATACCATACATTACATGGTTGAAAATTGCGCGCACTCGCGGAATGGTGACAAAGTCCGGTACTTAAAAATTTCCATAGGCGACGATTTAAAATTTTTTAACGGTTACCAGGTTAGAGGTGCAGAGGAGGTATTTTGCTAGAATTATTGCTCACACTCTGGCGATCGCGGCGATACCTCACATGTGTGGTTTGAACACCGTTTTCATATGCGGGCGTGACTTACTTCTTTGCTGCGCGAGCTCGCAGGGACGGTGGTGCTTTACATTTTTTTTTTTTTTTTACATTTATTTATTTATTTTTAACACTGTTCCTTTAAAAAAAAAAAATTCTGATCACTTTTATTGCTATCACAAGGAATGTAAACATCCCTTGTGATAGTAATAGATGGTGACAGGTACACTTTTTGGTCTATCCCATCCCTCCTTTGCACTTCACAGTATTTAGATCGCCAAAATCGGTGATTCTGAATGCTGTCATTTTTTTAAAATTGGTGCCTTTAGCCGCCGAGTAAACCGGAAGGGACGTTGTGACGTCGCTTCCAGAATTTGCCGAAGAAGACCCGATCGGAGCCGATTCTTCTGTCAAGTCTCTTTCTAGCCGGCGGAGGCGCCGGATCATCGCTCCGGTCTCCCGGTGGGACGGGAGGCCGGAGAAGAGTGGCGGAAGGCGGCGGGAGAGGGGGGGATGTCCCCTCACGCCCCCTGGGATAACGTCCGAGCGGCTCCCGAGCTGGATCGGTCGTTATCCCCGGATAGCCAACCGTCCACTCTAAAAAACGATGCTGGGATATAACCTGTAGCTGCAGGCTATGTCCCGGTATAGCCGCTCAAAACCAGCCGCCACCTATTTATGGCGATTCGTGGGAAGGGGTTATTCATGTCAGTGTTTCTCAACTTTTTTCAGTCAAAGCACCCTTTAACCACTTCAGCCCCGGAAGGATTTCCAGCTTTAGGACCGGAGCCCTTTTTGCGATTCGGCGCTGCGTCGCTTTAACTGACAATTGCGCGGTCGTGCGACGTTGCACCCAAACGAAATTTGCGTCCTTTTTTTCCCACAAACAGAGCTTTCTTTTGGTGGTATTTGATCCCCTCTGCGTCATTTCTGATCGCCGCTATAAACAAAAGAAGAGCGACAATTTTGCAAAAAAAAACAAATTTCTTACTTTTTGCTAAAATACAAATCCAAAAAAAAAATATAAAAAAACATTTTTTTTCACCGTTTTTGGCCGATTTATATTCTTCCTCATATTTGCGATAAAAAAAATCGCAATCGGCGTTTATTGATTGGTTTGCGCAAAAGTGGTCGCATTTACGGATGATGAGAATTCATTTTTGGGGTTTTTATTTTTTTTTTATTTTTTCCTAAAAATGGCGGCGATCTGCGATTTTTAGCGGTACTGCGATATTGGGGCGGACATGTCGGAATGTTTTGACACTTTTTTGGGACCATTGGCATTTATACAGCGATCAGTGCTATAAAAATGCACTGATTACTGTGTAAATGCCATTGGCAGTGAAGGGGTTAACCTGCAGGGGGCGCTCTAAGGGTTAACTGTGTTCCCTGGGCGTGTTCTTACTGTAGGGGGACTTGCCTAGCTGGGGAAAGGAAGTGGTCACAGCCTTCACTTACAGGAAGGCTGTGATCACTTCCCTTCCCCCTCACACAGAGCGGAGGTCCGTGTTTACATACACGGACCTCCGCTCATTCGCTCCGAGGGGGGGCATCGCGGGTGGCCGGCGGCAATCGAAGCCGCCGGACCCGCTCCCTGGACCCCCCCAGACACAGTGAGCGCGCGCGCCTCCGGCGGCGCGCGCGCGCTCACAGTGGCTCTGTATCGCGGCCGCCGTCGTATGACGGCGATTCGCGTTACAGAGCCACATTGTCGCCGTCAATTGCCGATCAGCCGTCGGCAAGCGGTTAAAAATGATGGACAGTCTCAAGGCACCCCATTCTAAAATATAAAAACTATTCTAATAGTTTTACATGATGCAGCAAGATCCACACAAGTAGGACACTCAATGTTAGAGGTGATTTATTCTTCCAAAGCAAATTCACTTTTGCAAACTGGTACTGACTAGTATTCCATTGTTTCTCTTCACCCTCATCTTTTCTTCATCACTCAGCTAATGTGAGCCCAATGCAGATGGAGAGGGGTAGGAGAGGGGGATACAAGGATGCTGTGCAGGCGACTGACATCCTCCATATCAACTGATGAAGCCATTGGTCGTTAGGATGCTGGCAGTTAGAAGGTGGTAATGGTGCACAATGAAAACCTGTGGCTTTGTGTTACTAAAATGCAGGCTTCATCCACTTGCAGGCTTGCATACAATTTGTGGGCAATTTTTAGGCATTTTGCCAAGGCACCTCTGAAGAAACCTCAAGGCACCCCAGGGTGCCTGGACACCCTGGTTGAAAAAGGCTGATTTATGTAATGTCAGGGCCATGAAATAATAAAATAGAGGAGTGTCCCCATGGGGTTGTCATCCCTAACACCCATTTGTTTTAAAAATAATTTTTACTCTTATTAGAGGGCTATGATGATTGTTAAGTTCATGTCTCTCTATGGTTGCTTTGCTGGTTCCTTCTGTTTTGTGTTTCAGGTGACAAGCTGCCTGCTGTTGCTAGGAAGATTTACCTCAGCTGCTGAGCACTGGATTGGTGACTAATCCTTTGGCGGGAAACATCTAGCCAATGAGTGTAACCTTTTACTTCTATCCTCTCCTGTCACTGGGCGGAGTCAGCATTTACCTCAGGTCTGTCAGCTGGACTCACCTCTGCACTCTCCTCAGCCTTCCGGCTGAATCTTTTGACCTGCTCTCAGCCCAGACTGAATATTCTACTTCATGAACTACTTCAAAGGACAAATTCCCCTGGAGGAAGGCTCACCTCAGTCATTTAATTTATTTATTTTTACTCCCCCCCCCCTCGGTTTTCAGTGGTGACAACTGTATCATCACTTACATCTGTGGGCCCTGTGCCTGTATTATACCCCGCATTCCTGAAGGGCCAGGGCTACCCTGTATATTGATGGTAATAGGTTATCTGAGTTCAGTCAGGGAACTTTTCATCCACCTGTAGGCAGACCTGGACCTGCAGCAAGACCATTTAACCATCACAACACTACTGGGACTTTACTGGGACCAGAAGACGAAGACCGCTGACTGGAAGCGTCAGTGCCCAGGCCGACAGGAGATTCCGTGAAAGAATATGCAGGATAAGGAGGCTCTACTCTTCTTCAGATGCCACAGGGCTACTGTTCCTGCCACCATGAGCCAGGTAGGCAGCGGGTGTGCACTGTTACCATGGGCCGACAACGCGATCAACACCTCTCCAACATGACCCTCATTATCATCACAGACTAGGGGTGAGTGAGGGCTCTGAGGGCTGGGAATGTACAAAGATTTCACTCTGTTCTGTCTGCTTCAGTCTCCTCTGTGTCCTCCCTGCTCAGTCTCCTCTGTGTCTTCCCTGCTCAGTCTCCTCTGTGTCTTCCCTGCTCAGTCTCCTCTGTGTCCTCCCTGCTCAGTCTCCTCTGTGTCTTCCCTGCTCAGTCTCCTCTGTGTCTTCCCTGCTCAGTCTCCTCTGTGTCAGTGTCCTCCCTGCTCAGTCTCCTCTGTGTCTTCCCTGCTTCAGTCTCCTCTGTGTCTTCCCTGCTTCAGTCTCCTCTGTGTCTTCCCTGCTTCAGTCTCCTCTGTGTCTGCCCTGCTTCAGTCTCCTCTGTGTCTTCCCTGCTTCAGTCTCCTCTGTGTCTGCCCTGCTCTGACTTCGTCC